>LQNS02278165.1:8380098-8400811 GCA_001587735.2 Parhyale hawaiensis
GGAAAATCCTCAAGTCGAGAGTCTCTTTAATAACTTGGCTGAAATTTTCATCGTTAGAGAAGTATGTTGATGACTTTTCATTCTAAACTCCCAACTAATGAGAGCTGTGCGGTCGGAAAAGACGCTTTGTTCTTGTGCAAAGACAAACTTTCTGTTTTTGCGCTAACTTCGGCTTGGTTCGACTTTGCAGCTAGTTGTTCGTCACTTTATGTCAATTATTTATCGTATGCTGGCAAGAAGTTTCGTATCTTTGGAAAAATATGTTTTTCTCAGTGTAGTTTTCCACAACCAACTAGTTCTTTCTTTTGTACAAACTTCTGCTCGATTCAATTTTCCGTACCTCTATGTCGGTTATTTAAGTTAAGCTTTGTAAAAGTTGAAACAGCCGGTCTTTTTACTTGATGTAGAGAAAAGAGGAAATTTTTTCACAAAGGGCTAGAGAATTCTTTCGTCAGCTTAGCGACATGTATATATCTTTGGTAAAATTACAGGAAGATGATTTAATTAAAATTTTAATTAATGTCTATGTACGCTGCATACTCCACGCTTGTATTGTATGGGTCTCTCAGTCTTGTTTTTTTTTTCGGGAAGGAGGAAGAGGGATAATAAGGTTTAGTTTTAGTTGAAATTGGTGACATTTTTCATTCTACTCATGATCACAATCTGTGTTTTTCAATGCGTGGCATCTATTGCCGTATGGATGCCCCATGAGGTTCAATGCTTACAATAGGAGTGCTGACTTGCTAGTTATCTGGAGGTGAGGCGTTCTATTTCCAGGCCAGGGAGGAAAGTCTTGATGTACGAGAAAGCAGCCAGCGTTTCTGCCATTCATTATAGGCGTTGGGCACTGGCCTAACAGTCACGGGGAGAACGTAGTTCTCGCATCGCGCCTCCGGCGTCCATAGCTCGGTTCATCTTCGGTCATCTGCAGCCGTGCGCTTGTTGGCGCCCTAGTGGGCATTTATCTGTAGCACAAACAAGTGCATGCGGGTTTCCTAGTTGTAGAAACTTTTACCTCTCGGCTACCCATCTGTTTCTTCTTGAAGTGCCCGAAATATCTAAGGACTCCCGCGGCTACATAATTATAATCGTTGTACTAATAATTCGTTGTTAAGAAACACCGAGGTTTCCCGGGAGTAAAGTAATTATGTAGACCACTATTGAAATTCCTTTCTTACAATGCCAGTAGCTTTGTTTTTGTGTAAAGAGGCAGTAACTTAACATGTTATCAATTCTTCTTGACCCACCTATAGTACAGTAAAGCTCTTGAGACACACTAACGCAAAATCTAATTTTTCTACGACTCAAAGTTCAAGACTCTGTTAGCGAGGAGGCAGAGGTACTCTCAGTTGTGCCTCAGGTTCTGGCCTGAATAATAAGACATTACAATTATTGAATATTTTATCACCCAGTGTTTAAGACTGTGCTTCAAGGCAGCTGCAACGGCGTTTTAGGTACTTGCCTATACGAGACGTAAACTTGTCTAATTGTTCCTTCTCAAAAAGTGAAAACTATGCCCGAAGGCAGTAGTAAGAGTTTCTCAGATGCCGGTCGATCTGAGTAAGACATTAGGCGCGGTCGTCCCGCAGTTCTCTGTATTATCGCCATAGCCAATACAGCAGAAGTTGGTGGCGCGTTCGCAAAGAAATTCACAAGAACGACGCTCCATGGCTCTCGAGGCCATAAAATTAATGAAGTGCCTGAATATTTTCATGCATCGCTTCAGCAACAAATTGCTTAACGCGGCTGTCCTCCGGTGCTATTTTTATGTATCGTCTGATGGCACTATTTGCATTTGTGGGCCTGGCAGATTTGGAGGTGAGACGCGTGTCCTGATGCTGCATGCAGTGCCTCCGAGTCGACCTCCACTGTCATTCCTTCGACATTTGCTAGTAAGGATGACATCGATAATTCTTGTATTTAACTTCACTTGAAGCAGGCTGTGCTGCTTCGCTTCAAAGGTCCCTTTTCTTTAGGAATACCACAAAACGAAAGAATGAATCCACGTAGCAGAGCAACACAATCTGTTTCTATGGAAATAACTCATTTAGGACAGATGCTATCGACTATGTTCTATGTGACCTCAGGGCAGTTTGTTAGGACATTTTCAGGTAATATGTGATCTGTTGCCCTGAGTTTAGCTGTAAGATGCGATGTGAGTTTGGTTCGTCAGTCCGCCGCCATTGATGGATTTGGGGCGTTGCGAAAGGAACCCATCATGTGGTGTGACCCTTCTTTCCTGCAAACTGCAATCGTTACAAACTTACTGATACCTGGGAAGGGTTGTGATGTTAAATCAAATTAATAATAGGTTATTCATAAACGCTTGATGTATGACGTGCAAAGAAAATGTAAATCCCGTTTTATAACAGAAAGAAAGTTACCATGTTACTTTTTGTATTTTTATCCTGTAATTAACTCAGATTTACCTTGAAAAACTGATTATACTGTTATATTTATCAGAAAATAATGCAAGCAAGGGACGGTTTATATTTCACAGAAGCTTTTTTCAAATTACTTGAATATATATATACATATATATATATGTCAGTAATTGTATGTGTATGTTGGATTATATTAATATACATGTTTCATGGATAAGGTTCAATTCAGGTGGTAGAAATAAAGTGAACTCCAGCTATCATTCCAATAAAATGACTATTGACGACTAGTTCTACATTTTGGAATCGATTGAAGTACGGTACCCTTTTTCTTTACCATTGCTTCTGTAACTGCTTCTTGCAAGTATTTTATGCTTAAGCATTGAAAACTCGCGTATTATTGAACTCCATAGGTACCTCTTGTAGCCAGCCAGCTAATATTGGCACCAGTCTCTGCTGGAGAACGTTCGATGCCGTATAGTACTGGAAAGTTTCTACTGCAAATTAGAATGTAAACTAATTGACCCTAGGACTTTCCCAATTCACAACGCTACTCCTGTAGTTACAAGAGTCGAATTAAACAGCAGTTTCGTGCATAGGAATTATTTTGAAGTGTCCCTTAGCCAGCGTGTCGCTCATTGGGTGACTTCAAAAGTCACAATGTTGTCACTCGTTCATTCGGATCCTAAAACCGAACTATATGTTTTGAGGTGACGGCACAGTATGTGGCCTACCTGAAATTCAGGTACCGTAATATTTGTGTGCCTATAATATGGCTATAAGTGAAGTTAGGTGCCTGTTCTAGCTGAAACGAACCTGTCATAACCTATTCGTAACTGACATTACACATTTTTCGAAGTGGGAGGCCTCGTGTTTAACTGGACCCGGTTCAGACTGCGTTGTTGAATATACTTTGATATTTCAAATGCGAAGTCGCACCCCGGAGTGTTCCACAGATTATCATAGCCTTAGGCTTGTGGGACGTCTGTCTCCCCTGCCCACTTTCCTACCTGCCATGTTCACACTCCTGTTGATGACGCTTTGATCTGTTCTTTCTCGTCATTCCTGACTGGTTGTTCCAGGCGCGGTGATTCTGTTCTGGAACATTCTTGTGCATGGGCTCCACGTTTCCGCCAACGTACTACGGGTCTCTTCCTCTCTGGGAACGCCTTTGCAGCGACTATTGGGGAGGCTTGAGCTAATCAATATTTTCTTAATAGGAATATTTCGAAAGTCTCTGGACGAGGTTCATGTAACGTTTTGCCTAGCGCCTGAAGTGTTCAGTGGTCGTAATGCTGCTGTCATTTGTGTCCTTGCTTTGATTTGTGATCAACGCGAGATCCAGCAGCGAGTTATCTCCACGGTGCACGGAAATAGTAAATCACCCTCACAAGAACTAGCACTGCCTTTCTGTCTTAATTTCTGTTCTCCGATGTCTCATCGGGTTCTTGGCCTTGCGCCTCCTAAAGGATTCCTCCTCGGCATCGCTCCGTCGCTTCTCCAGACTTGATTGCATGGAATTAATGAGTGTTTTATTGTGTGGCTTCTTGCGGGGAGGCACAGCGCATTTGTTGGCATCGCTCATGCATTATTGATGCTGATTGCGAGCCCGCAATTTGCTTTTTGGCTGCGATACCAAATCTGCTGAGCAGTATTTTGATGTGTCGTAAATTGGCCAACATTTACGCTCTTAATGCAGCGTTGCGATCGTATGATAAATAACGGCGTAGATACCAAATCATTCGGGCGCCGACTGCTTGCTTTCGAAAAATCAAGGCAACTGCGCCATATTTTCTAACAGTGCAGCAGAAAGATGTGCGGAAGACCGTGTTTTTATTGCTCTCTGATAAGATTGTGACACGAAAGATACACGTACAAGAGTATGTGTAAGTCTAGTTGAAGACACCTGACTGCGCCTTTGTGATTTTCAGGTATAAAAAAAGAAAATTCTTGGCCGCTCCAGTTAGTTGCAGCGGTTAGGCAACTTCTGGGACGGCATAAAATTATGTTAGGCTAACAGGCCATTGCATTGTACGTTTTTCCCGGTTCGCGTTGTCACTGTCACTGTGCTGGCATGTAATTTGATTTAGATGATTTTACCTTTGTCTCGCGGTGGATGCCTTGCTTAGTACCGCATTGCTTGTGGCGCATTTTCGGCGGGCGCGAATGCTCCACAACAGACAGCTGCTTTGTGTCCAAAAGCGTAGTATGTACATGGACACAAGATATTTAGTAAGTTCATTGTTATGATCAAGCCTATTGTTCTATTGAAAATTGTAATGATACATGTTCGTATTCCTGGAAGTGGTTCCTAGTATCGCTGCAGACAGTTAATCGCTATCGTTTACAAGCAGTTCCATATGGCATGGTAACTTGTTTCTCTCCAAGCAGATTGCAGTGTTACTGCATGAACTCTCTATTCCAAGCTAAAGAGTAGATTACAAATTTGATTTTGCCTCATGGATTTGAATTATTTAACATGTTATCAGTAAAATAAAGTATCACCTTCTGTACTAATTGGTTTGACTGAGATGTTTGCCACGTAAGTCTATCAAGACTAGTTAGTGGTAGTACGGCATATAGGACGGCGAATGGACAGCCACCGTCTCCTAGCTCCATATGAGCTTCCTAGCTGAGAGAAGAGAAGCAAATTGCACTTTAATACCGCCAGTTTCCCAAAAAATGTTGAAATGCTTGGTACCTAGCTGACTGGGGACAGGTAACCCTGGTAATTGATAGAATTGGGTGAAAATATCTTGGGAAAATTCCCCTTAACTACCGAGACTTTCCCAGAAGTAATTTAAAGTACTAGAGAATCGACTATGTACAAAGTTGCCTAATTTAGGGGAGGCTCATATCTTAAACACATAAAAATATTTCCTGTGCATAAGTTTCCTTCTAACAGAGAGCAAGGAGGTCACGAGGATATAATAATGTGCACAGAGCCTATAAATCATCTTGGCAGCAGTGCATTCGATACTTAAGCTCCGTCTTAATATGTTTATGCCTCGTAAAACCTTAGCTCGTGCCTTCTGGCGATGACCTCGGCTAGACAGTGCATGGAGCTGTTCATGTTGTAGTCGTGAGTGATGGATTCTGTTACCCACTGTTGTAGTGAATGGTGATTTCCATGATCTCGTAACAGATTTCAGCCAGAGGGACTCCATGCGTAACCATATGCTGTTGTTATACCGTTGGAACAACGCTTTTCGTTCGTTCTCGCTTTGCTTCCGTGTTTTTCGTACTTCTGCTAACAACCTCTATTGCGCTCTTCTACCAGCAATCGTTATTATGTTCTTCCTATGCTGTCCCGTGCTATGTTCCCTAGTACAGAATTCCCTGCCATTCTTTGTTTACCGTAATGCATGTCCATGCCATATTCCGCATCAAGCACCGCGTCGTGGCTATGGAAAGCTTAATCTAACTGATTATGAAATTTTTTTAGCCAAATTTTTTCTCGTTCACGCGTAGCTACATTTCTTAAAGCAAACTACATGTCCCATCCTTTTCCTCGCTTAAAGCGCCGTAGTTGTGTGTAGGGAGACACAGCTCATGCACTCGCCCAGTCAAACTCATTTTCCATTCTGTGTTGATGTCCAGGTCTATAATTATGCACAGTAAGCAGCATATTTCCGGCATCCTGTGATGTTGAAGTTAAACTAGCTGCTTGAGGTAACTAGCATAGTGGTGTTGCATTACACGTTACAGCTGTGCAGAATTGTGCGCTATTAGTGACCTCTGCACACTTCAGGTGACGTATAGACACCACCATGGCACCTCAACCCTATCACGGAATCAGGATCGCCTAGTGACTGTAGTCCTTTCATCCCAAATGCTAATTTCCTTGTAAGTGGCTGCGTTCGTGTGTTTTCCTCATTAATCCTTCGGTGCGTTAATTACCTTCACCGTAGGTGCCACATTGCGATACGCGGATTAGCAAGCTTTAAAAAGAAAAGTGGTAGAATACAGAGCTAAATTTAACGGAAGGCAAGGAAGAACAGGGCGACTTGGTATCGCAGTGTGGGTCTTTCTTTATTGCAGTTCTGATGCTCAGCTGTGCTTCAGTGGCTCCTACCTGACTTATGGTCTGTCAAACCTGTTGCGTGGAGCTTCTCTTGGTAGCTTATGGCACTATTTGCCGAGTGTGGTCAGGGCCGCAGCTGGACATCCTTGCTGACAGGATTGGGTCGGTGCCTGCTTTCCCGTGCTCTAGGTCATCTTTGCCAGGGCAATATTCCCAGTCCGATCGTTGGCTCATTAGGAATTCCGTGTAGCCATCTCTGCTGACTGCATTACTGTGGGGCGCTGCTCTCCCGTGCCCTGGGTCATTGCGTCCTAGGAATTATTCTCAGTTCGCACGATGCTTTAGATACGTTTGGAATTGTGGGTGGTCATTCCTTTTACCTGCAAAAAGCCTTTGCCTTCCCGTGCTTTGGGTCATGATGTTACAGGAAGTATCCCATGTTCTTACGAGATGCGTAAGGAATTTGGGTGACCATCCCTGCTGACTGACATAGTACGATGCTTTCCTGTACTCTAGGTCATCATATAAAATGTTTTCATCATGTGCTATGCGTAAGCTTTGAAAATCTTGGGTATCCATGCCTGATAACTACGTAAGGCTATTTCTTTTTCCGTTATAGATACAGTATATAATTATATGCCCGGCGTTACCATGTAGGAACGATAGATAGTACGAGCACATCTTGGAGCGTAAGATAGAAATTTTAGGCCTTATGAGGTTTGCATGGTTCGTTACTTTCCGCTATTGCGAACATCAGAAAGCCGCCCTATACCCTGGTGTTCCACATGTTACGTCTACTATATACACGCACAAACATTTTAGGGACGGTATGTACTTAGTTACCATTTAAGAGGAAAATCTAATCAACCAGTCATTCAAACTGTTAGATATACCTACCTCTTATAAAGGTGAATTTAAATTTAACCATTACAGAAATCTTTCTGTACGTATAGTTGACTTTCAGAACGTTAATCTTTCAGCGCCCATTTCGTTCCCTCCAAGTTTCCTATTACTGTCTGTTAATGGTGCCTTGCCATGCGCGGATGTCCTTTATGTACGTGATCCCTATTTGCCCTGGGCGAACTACATGTCTTATCCTTTTTACCTTCTCGGAGGGGGCCTTTAGAATCGGCCTTAGCTATGTAAGCTATGGGGAACCGCTCCTTCAGCCCTTTGTCCTGTGGTTCCACTTCTTTCCCCACTTGCTGTACGCTTGTGCCGGATTCCGTGTTCGGGGATCCCTGTTTATTTTTTGATGTGATACAAATCCCTCCCTCTTCCTTTAAATGCACCGCATTGTGTCTGAACAGTCTTCATTAAATTAACGTATATATTACCGTTCCTTTCATCTATTGAAGCTTCTCGGGGGCATAGGATGTGCCATAATAGGGTAAGGCTCTTATAGACTCGCCCATCTTATTGACAGGAGTAGTGCCCCTAAAAAAACTTTATAGGCTACCTGATTCTAAACTAGGCCTCTAGACGGCTTTTTTCCGTTTCGCCAATGCTTTGTTTCTTTTCTTTACTCCTACCGATCACTTTCTTGTTAGTTAGTTCTTCTTCTTCTTTCCCGACCTGCTGTTCCCATATGCGTGTTGATGTACATGTACCTTCGTGTATGGGTTCCAAATTTCAAACTGCGTACTGTATGTCCCTTATTTTTTATCTTTGAAATCGCCGCTGTAGTGAAAAGGGGAAACTGGAAGTCTACGGCATAATTATAATCATGTCTTGATAGTGCATCCATTGTTGAGGAAAACAACTTTAATTAAAGCATTTTGTAATTAAATCCGTTAGTGAAAAATGAATTTACCTCGGTAAAAAAAAGCTGCAACAAATAGAATTTTGTGATTGCTAAATCACTGCAATTGTTGAAAATCGGTCAACGCCTCTGCATGTCACTAACGCTGGATAAGTTCATATGAAACTTGATTTTTCCCGGATTTTACTTTAGATTTACTGCCTCCATATATTTTTGATCACTCGGTTTATATGCAGCTTACGTTTCGCCCTGCGTAATTGCGCTTGCGCTTGAGCGCAGGAAGTAGGTTACACTTTATTACAGCTAACTGTGCAGTGAGTGCCGCTATTGTATTTTCTCTGACCGAGGTGGAGGGGAATGTTTTTTTTTTACTATTTTGACCGCTGCCCTGCTAATGGCAAGGTTTTCTTACGTTGGTAGAGGAAAAATTTTTTTGTCTTTGATGCTGTTTGAAGCGGGGTTTTCTAGCCGTGGTAGAGGGAATGTCTATTTTTTTCTGTTGAGTGATCTGCTCATAGCGAGGTTTTCTAACCTGGGTAGTAGGCTTTTTTTCTGTTTGCTGCTCTGCTTTTATATCGAGGTTTTCTTAGCGAAGTAAAGTCAATATTTTTTTTTCTGTTTGCTGCTCTGCTCATAGCGGCCATTAGCGAGGTTCCCTTATCTATGGCGAGAAAAATTTTTCTCTGTCTGCTGCACTGCTTCCAGCAAGGTTTTCTTAACTGGGTAGAGGGAATGTTTTATTACCTTTCGTCAGTGCTCAGAGCGAAGTTTCAGATGGAAATCTGAACAGTGTAGCTGCAGAGCATCCCCTCAGGGGGCATAGCTAGTATGGGCCATGGGGTTAAGTTAGTTAGGTTCGCCCATCCTATGTTATGGGGCGTGGCGACCCCAGGGGGCTCGTGTAGGTTACCTTAGCCATTAGCTAGGCCATCGGGACGTCTGTCTGTCGTGCCCACTTTTTTCCTTCCATTTTTATACTCCTACTTGCTCTTGGTTTATTCTGATCTTCCTCTTCTTTCCCGACTTGCTGTTCCCATGCGCGTTGACTCGTGCATGGGTTCCACGTTTCTCTTGACATTCTTTGTGTCCCTTCTTTCTTCCTCTCTTTGGATCACAATGTATTTTGTGTGTAGGGAAGCTTAAACTAGGAATATAATAATATTAATAATAATAAAACTTGCAGAGCATGCCTAATTGCTTCTGCATAAGACACCGTCGTCTATGTAAATTATTACTACCTCCGCCAAGAAGGTTATGTTTTCGTTGGGTTAGTCTATTTTTCTGTCACCAAGGTAACTCAAAAAGTTATGGATGGATTTTGACTAAAGATACAGGGATTGTTATGTATCCCCTTGACTCTGACTGCTTAACCCTACCTAAACGGCCAAACAATACAGTAATTTCTATACCACGCAGGAAACGGCATATTCTTCTTTTCCATTCGAGGACAATGTGTAAGGATACTACTTTTAGTTGTAGCTGTACCTTTTCAGAGACAAAAATAAATTGACAGTTTCGTGGGTGTACGTAGGCCTATAGCACGACGCAATACGTGACGAAATTGTCCCCACGGGTGTTACCGGGAGAACAATCACTACTCGGTGGGGTGAGTCGCTGCAAAGCGCCTTTCACTGGAGACATAATCACCCATTTTTGTATCCAAATTTTCTAAATTATTGTTCAAAAGTTTTAAACATTTTTGTTCGTCGCAAAGATTAAAATCTGATGACACCTGTCATTCTGACCTTTCTGTGGGTGCATTCGGGTAGCAAACATAGGGCTTCAAAAGTGCTTGAAAGGTTAATACAATACCTTAAATTTTTCCAGAGACAAGTAAATTTTGGCCAGTGTTTAGTTTAGGGCAACACCTTGGAACTGTTGACCTTTTTATGTCACCTCTGAGCTAGAAAAACTATTCCTTGGTGCTCTGTTTACAGATGAAAGTACCACCTATCTATACCGCTTGCTTTAGTCACCGTGTCTTTGTGTGCTCCGCCTTTTTTATCTCGCCGTTTTTGCCACCGCCGCGTCTGTACTCTGCGCACGGTCATGTTTGTTCTACAGTTCCAGGCTCCGTGCAACTAATGTCACTACCGGCATTGTGAGAATTCCATTAATGCTCACCGACCTTACTTCCATGAATACTTGAGACGAGGGTGTCCCAATAAATTACACATGTTTAATGTCTCTTCAAGTGGCTGACCCCATTTTTCATGACCACTTTGGGAGGAGGAGGAGGAGTGGTTGGTTGGTAATGAAAGCAGTAGCTGCTGCTGCAGCAGCAGCAGCACAAGTAGGCATTATAAGTTGGGAGGGAGCGCAACCCCAAGGTTATCAGCCATTGGTGTGGTCATTTGGACGCTGTCATGGCCAGCTTTGCTTGCTAAAGCGGCTGCATTATGACAAAATGCACACGTAAGCTTGGTGCTTGGCTCTATGGGTAATATGGCCAGTGCATGGAAACTTGCGCTGTGTGGATCTGATGCTGGAACACCCGGAAGGATTTTCTGCTCCAAGACCGAGACCCCTGACCTGCGCGGGGTACAAAATTTTTTAGCTTCTCAGAAACCAAAATCGTGAATCAGCTTCTGGGATGACTGAAAATTCTGTTAGGGCATTCGTTGCTTCTGCCAGGGGCTGGACTTCCAAACGCTTTATTAACTTAGGATTTTGCCGTTGTGCATTTGCTGCTTCGAATGTAGAGACTTACGGCGAATGGTGTGTGCATTTTTCTTCTCTTAATCTTAAATATAGCAATTTAGTATCACTCACATGTTTACTTACATACCTATTGTGAAGGTTGAATCCACTTTGATCATAATTTTTGTAAGTGACGCTAAAAAAATTAATAAATTAGTAGTAGTGACATCGGTACTTCTTCTTCGAAGTGTTCATTACACATTCATGTAACTTTACGAGAACTTTAGGACGTGTTCTGAGAATCCCTTGATGTGACGTTACTATATCCGTTCATCGAACCGCGACGTAGGACATTTTAACTATACTGGAGCGTGGTAAAACGTTGTTACCATGCATGATTGTCCTTGATCACGTCACTACCTACGCCCGTAAACCAATGCCGCCGTAGCAGAGAAGCTGTTATAGGGTAGTGGAAAATGTGGATAGTTCCTGGCGGACAGCAGCGACCCAGGGGACAATGTAGGTTACCTTAGCCACTAGCTAGGCCTTCGGGACGTGTCTGTCGTGCCCATTTTGCTTCCTTCCGATTTCATACTTCTACTGATCTTACTTCCGTCTGTTCTTCCTCTTCTTTTTCTGTCTTGCTGTTCCCATGAGCGTGGATCCTATGTGGGAACATCTGCGTGCATGGGTTCCCCTTTTCTATTGACGTACTATATTCCCCTTGCTTTCCCTCTGTTAAATCGTCGCTGTTGTGAAAACGGAGGCTTAAACTATTCAATATAATCACTAGACAGCCCTCTGAGAGCGCATACCTCCGCCAAGCAATGTAACGGCAATGAAAAATTCAAATTAGTTCTGAAACCATGATTTTCTTTGTGTCAACATCAAAACCTAGTCATATGTAGGTGCCTTTTGATAGTATTAAGTTTTTTTAATTTTTTTTTCAAGATTCGTTCATAACTTTTTAGTTATGGTGCTAACAAACATTATGACAAACCGTGGTCAAACACACAAACGGACGAACCGATCATCACCAAAGTTAATCATTTATATATGTCTTGTAATATTACTAACAATTCCTGTAAATTTCATAAAGATCCATTCATAACTTTTTGAGGTATAGAAAACAAGCAAACAGAGCATCACAAAAATTTGGTGATTCACTCTTCGTAATATACCTAACAACTCTTGTATACTTCATGGAAATCTGTCCATAACTTTTTGAGTTATGGTACTGAGAAAAAAATAGGCGGACCGACGAAGAGATGAAAGGATTTTCAATAAAAAGTTATCCTCTGTTACTGTTAACTTGCTTAGCAATCCCTGCAAATTTCGTAAGTATCCGTTCATGACTTTTTTTAGTTATCTTGGTGACAGACAAAATAACAGAGACAGACAAACACGAAAAACATAACCTCCTTGCAGGAGGTAATAAAGTTACTGCCGGATTCCAGTGGTAACGTTACTGCACCCGAAACTACCACTAGGCCTTGCAATATTGGTGATGTTATGTAGCAAAGTCACATATACTGGCGGCATTCAATTTATATACTTCATGTTCATCCCTCTCAAGTTGCGGTTACGGCTGCACGATGGCCGGGAGCAGTCGTAGGGGTCTTGCTAAATGGTGCTGCCCTCGGGGTCCATATAATTACTGCATCTCAGGCTTCGACTACATCATAAGTTTAAAATAGTAAAAACAGCTAATAAAGCAGTGAGCAGAAGTATGTAAACGAAAAAAAAACCTAGTGGATACGAAAGGAAGGACAGCTCAAAGGTTAAAGTAAAGTATAGGGTCAAACTGGATGCGCCACATGTCTCGGTTACTGTAATTTAGCTTTGTATCATCGTCTCATGTTTACTTTGTGCATATTTTTGTATTCAAAGTCATGTTCAGGGTTGTCTCGTGCCACGTTTGTAGGTTTGTATCATCGTCTCATGTTTACTTTCTGCATATTTTTGTATTCAAAGTCATGTTCAGGCTTGGGTCGTGCCACGTCCGCCTCTTGCGACACCTTCTCGCACCCGATAGAGCTCGTGCTGTTCGCGGGTCTAATAACACGACGCTTGGTGTTGCCGCTTCAACAAAAAATTGCTGGTTTAACTCAAAGTCGCACCACAAATAAATGGGAATGGATGTCTTTCAAGAGGGTGCTCGGCTCCTCTTGCCTGCCTGCCTCGGGACCGGTGACACAAGGGATCATTATTTTCTTGCGAACTGACCTCGCGTCGCAACCTTTATAACGACCGAATACAACTTCATTTCGTAGGAATAGTCTTATTTGAGTCGTCTTCCGTAAAAGTTGTTACTTGTTATCGAGGTAATCTCGTCAATAATACACGCTTTGATTGGTAGCTATCAGCTGGGATACATGAAAGTTTATTTTTTTAGTGAGAATTTGCAGAGTACCGTATATCTTGTAGTATCGTCTCTTGGTTAAGTACTGAGAATGAAAGTTCTTTGCTGTTGAACTTTTTTTTTTAGATATCGTAGACTATCCTGCTTTTCTTGCACAAAATTTGAGAAGCTAGGGGTGTCCGCAATGTCTTTTGGAATTCGATGGTCTCTTCAACATATCGTAAAGGGACTTAACTGGTCCCTAAGATTCTATTAAAACTTTCAGTTCATACATTTTTGAGTGATTCCAGTTTTCATTGTGCCTAGTAGGTATTTATTATTTTCTAGATGGCGTTCTCATATTATGTCTTGCACGAAAGATCGTAGTACATACAACTACTTTTTTCTCTTCCTTTCATATTTTGCACCTATACCTGTCGCTCAGGATTGTAGCGACGGCCAAACTTTCTCTGCATAGAAGCACGTGGTGGCCAATTGCCAGCAAACTGCGGTCACGCGCCTCTGGTGTTCCTCATCGCCACTGCCTGGCTGTGGTAAAACTGTTCTCTGATTGTTGGCTTTCTGCTCACAAGCGGACAGCTTCATGTCAGGACTATGAGTTCTTTAGATTGTGTAGTGAATTACTTCATGCAAGCGTGTGGGCTTGTATTCACCAAAGACAATACGAGTAGTTAGTTCTTCGTGCCCTCTGCTCGTTCAGAACCTTCAACTCAAGACTGTACAGCAATCTATTAGACCAGTGTATCAGTTTGTTTCTGGTTGTTCAAGACATTAACTGGAGAGTTCATTTCATGCTATGTTTAGTACGAACGAGTATCTTCTTCGGCTCTCCTCAGAATTAAATATATTTGCTAACATTTTGGCTAAACTTTAGGGTTACATTAATTAGAGAGTGTTTTCTGCGCAGAAACTACGTACGTATCTCTCAAAATCGACTTGGAAATCTTTGGATCCTATAGGTTACGAGAAGCGGTGAATATTTTAAGACTTACAGTCCCTCCCCGTGTTTTTGAGATTTCTACGTCTCAGAGGAATTTACTTCTTTCATCGTAAAAACTATCGTAGGATGCTACGATGTCGATTCAGGTAAGTACAGAAAGTGCTTGAAAAGGGAAGAATTTTCACCAAATCTTCAAATGTGGCTGTAGGAAAGTCATGAAATTCAAAAATTAGTTCGTTTATGAGATTCCCTGATCTTTAAATGTAGCGTTGCTGATTTACTGCCGGTGTATATATCCTATCAATTATACCGCACCTTCTGCAGCGGAAGTCTGCATCAACTTTCTAACTAAGCAGGAACTTTGTGGTCGCACCGCCATTAGTCATGTACGATTTTATAGTGCAATTATTATTATTTTTAGAGTGGCCCTTGCTTCGTATGTTAGCGTTGCAAATTTTTGACGATAATTCTGCGGTGTGTTTTCTGAAAATTTGGAACTGACGTCATTATCGTATTTCTTTAATTGGTTCTTTGCCCCCTCTTCAATGACCGTGTAATGAAACGCTACTAAATAAAATAGAAGGAAAAATTGAAGCCCAGATTCAATCATTTGTTATCCACTCAAGAACGTTTAAACAAACGGCTACTTCTATCCTATGCCTTTTTGTTGACATTGGCAGTGAGTCGAAAGTTCAACAGTGGGTCCAAGCCTTGAACAACCCTTTCTTTCATATCGTGCTCTAGGTACAACATTTCAACTAGTGCTATTCCTACGAAGAAAGCAAGTTAATACACGAGGCAGAAGGTTAATAACGTTGCAGATAGGTACTTTTGCAACTTAAGAATTGACTCTGCATGGCTTTTTTACAACAACTAGCGAAAAATTTGTAGAATAGAAGTCTGTCAGTTCTTGCCTATGAAAGTTAGATTAGATAGGCGGGCCCTCAGGGGCATATTGTAGCGGGCCCTTTCCCTGCCACAATATGTTTGGGCATCACGCATCCAAGGATCCCGAGTGCCTTCTCCGCAGGGGATGTAGCATCTGACCGCAGTTACTGCTGACGAGGTTAGTTTTGTAAAGTTAGGTAGGCTCTCAATACTTCCCCTTCTGTTTCGGGAGGTGGGCTGCCGATCGAGGTGGCTAGACTTCTACTTTCTTGTATTTCGTTTCCTTCCCCTGTGCGGCGTAACTGAGTGACAGCGTTCAGCCGTGGCCGGAGGTTGGAGATGCTCAACTTGCGCCTTTTTACTGTCAGTAGCGCACTGACCCCTCTGAGACCTACCGGCAGGAAAGCCGAGACAAAAATCATTGACAATTTAAAACGCGCCCTAATCGGCGCACGAGCCTGTGGTTAAACACAGTAATGGTTCGCCGCAATATAGGCAGTGTGCCACTGAAGCGCTAGTAAAGACTATTATTACTAGTACTACTTAGATACGCGGCAGTTGAGGAACCAACAGGCCTATTCTCAGAGACGCCGACACATACGCCACGGCTTTCTATGAGCCATTGCCATTATGCCAGAAGAAATATCGGACTCAGGAAGAAAGAAGAAGAAAAAAAAGTGGGGGGGGGGAGAAGAATTTCAGTCAAAGAGACGAACTTGCAAGCACGTAAGCATGATCAATAGCCTCTAATATACGGAGCTTAGAGATATCTATCTCTGTAGTTCGAGCGTAAAAACGAAGATAGATTAAGGCGGCCCTGGAAGCTTTGGCCGTTAAGAGTTTGCGACTCCTGGAAGAGGAGTTCTTAGCTGTGCAGGATGTCTCTCCCAATACTGCCAAGGCGATTTTTAAACGTGTTGACGGACTCCGAACCGACAACGTCGGAAGGGAGTCTATTCCAAATGTTCACTATGAAATACGGAAAGAACTGCTGACTGAAGGTTGTTCTTCGAATTAAATGCTTGAGTTCTTGTCTGTTGTTTCGCAAGTTATTGTTAAGGTCTCTTTCAAAAAGTCCTATTGTGGGTACGTCGTTGAATGTTTCTATCAGTTGCCCACTGAGCCATTTTTGCTTGAGAGAGATCAGGCCCAGTTCTTTTAGGCGATATTCGTATGGCTCGTTTCGCAGCTGAGGTATCAAATTCGTTGCTATGCTTTGGACTCGTTCCATAATATCGATATCTTTACACAGCTGTGGCGACCAGAATTGAATAGCAAATTCTAAGTGTGACCGCACTATCGCCTTGTACAAGGAAATGAATGTATTCGAAATTCCTGGTGATGAATCCCAGTACTGTGCTTGCCCTTTTTACCCTCTTGCCAACTTGCTGACTGTGTTGTAGTTTGTTTGTAATTGTTATTCCCAAATCTCGTTTTTGGGTGGCAGCAGCCAATTCTGTCCCGATCATTTTCAATTGGGTTGTAGGATTTTTCAGCCTTACGTGTTGAATTTAGGAATTAATGTTAAAGTGCAAACCCTGGATAGCTTGTACGCTGCAAAAAAAAAAAATGATCTTGCTATGTCGTATTTTACTGTTGTTTGTGTGTTTGCCTGCAGAAAAGAGTGTTGCCATTTGCTTTAAAGGTAACACGCATGTTACTTATAACAGAAATGAACATTCCACTTGCTTTTATTTTGTGTTATGTATTGGCCTGTTGGTTGGCAGAGGAGATTGCCGTCGTCTTTGCTAGGAAGATCTGTAGTGTCTCTGTAGCCTATATATTTTCATGGAGGTGTTTTTGCGATGGATATCCCCGTTTAACGTCACATACTACACACCTTGTCTCTCTACCTGTCGGTGCTTGCAGTGAACTCTGCATGCATTTACAGACAGGCTTTTCTCTCCATCGTCCACTGTCGACTTCAACCTTCGTAGGAATATTGCTCCTGGAATTATTTCCTACTTTATGCCATTAAGTCGGGAATATAGGAACAACAATGCAGTATCAAACAAACTTATGTGAAAAAGGTCAATCATTAATCAAACTCCAGTTACCAAATGCTTGCAGCTCACCGCAAAGCCTCGCTGCGTGTGTTGACCACTTTGCAACGCCTGTGGCCTGCTGCTAACTCTTCCGGTCATTGTGGCGTCAGCGCGGGACGGCTGGCAGGCACGATGCTGACTGTGTACGTGGGGGGGGGGTTTGTGTTTTGCTATTCTGGTGCCTTGCTTGCTGTAGCCAATGCTTGTCTCATCGTCCCATCAATGAGCTAGTTTTTTTATTAAATCTTTTTCGAAGTTGGGTGGGTTGTACTGTTCCTCTACAACCTTTGCCTGTCGTATTGCCCCGTGAGTGAGCCATTTTCTAAATATTAATCGAAATAAAGTATACATTCCGTGCTCTGTGTTTTATTTTATAAGATCGTTGGATTCGTCGCTGAATTTGAATAAACGGTACCTATCAAGACTGCGCCTTACAATGTGCTCTTAATTTTTTTCTGCTTGCCCTAAAGTTATGGAGTAATTTAGTTTTCGTCTTTTACGTTTGCATTCAAGCTTATGACAACCGCACACTATCAGGCTTATCAGCTTTATTAAGTACTTATAGGCACATGGCAAAAATGCATGAAGCACACCTTTTTATCACCGGAGACATAGAGTTGTTAATATTATTATTTCATGCTACACTGCATTGCTGCTCATTGTTTGGCCCCTGTCTGGTAATAGTATGCACTGCTATCTTTTGGCTGTAGATTTTGGATAGTTTGTATCCAGTGCCGGTATAATGACCTTTACTAACAAGTTAACTTATTTTTCTATTCTGACTAGGAGACTGAGAGCGTGTTTCCTTGTTCTGACTCAACGAGTCAGTATAGGCACTATGTAGTTGATCTCGGCACAATTCATACAATGTACTATTCATATACGATGTACCCTTCCCTGATCTAAATAAAAAAGCAGGATTTTTTTACTGCTAGTTACATTTATTCCACTCGATGCACTTTGATAAGAAGAAGTAATGCACCTCCTACTCGACGGATATTTCGGATGTGGTTTAAACGAGGTGAAGTAGATTTTGTTGTTACCCTTTCCTTCACACCGGTACACTTCATATTCCTACGAGAGAGGCAAATTAATTCTTTAAAAAAATAGGTTAACTGACCGTAGAATTGAGTGTATTGCATCCGTTAAGAGTTATAAAGTAGGTAGGTAACTAGATGCGAAGTTAAGTTTGATGTATCGCTCCGATTAGTCACTTGGGTGCGTCACAAATATACTAAATGCAGCCCTCATGCAAACCAGTTCCAGCCTCGGGCTATCCAGTTTGGTAGTTAAAATTTTAACTATCATAAAAGTTAGAGTAACTTCGCAGTTTTTCTTTTATTTTTTTTTGCGCATTCTTTCCGCTCTTCCGTGGGCATAGGATGGGTCATAGGCTTTTCCTGTGTTATGGAAAGCTGCATGGGCCTGTATATGGGGAGGAACTCATGGGTTATGTTAGCTTCATTTAGGCATTCGGGTTATTTTTAGCGCTCTTTCTGCTTCCTTCCTTGCTAATGCTCCTACTGCCATTATTTTGCTCTGATCCTCCTCTTCTTTCACGTCTTGCTATTCCCATGCGTATGATCTGGAGTGAAAATCGAAATTACCCTCGTTGCACTTTGCCATTGACGTACGGTACTACATGTCCCTTCCTTTTCCTTTCTTGAACCACTGTTGTAGTGTCTAGGGAAGCTCAATGACCTTACTTAGTGTTATTAATACGAGTTTTGTACTCATGTGCTTACCCTATACTGGAGCCTGCTGTTTCTGCTGTTGTCGGTCTGATAAGAAGTTGCCGCGCTCCATGCTTGTGCTTGATAAGGGCCGATACTAAACTAGATGTAAGTCAACTTTACAAGGCAAGAGTTTCATTTTATCAACAATCAGTGGAGACATTATCTGGATGCCTGCTGCCTTTTTTGTGTTGTCTCTGTTGCTGCTCGCAATGCGGGTGGCTTGATTTGCCGCGTTTCTCTTCAGTGTCCATGGTCTGACTTTGTGCATGGTGGCCATAAACTACGCATTTAGAGCTTCTACATTGGCGGAACTAGCCATCATATTTTGAAGTATGTACTTTATTGTAGAAATTAGAAAGTGCCCAGTCCATAAAGTATACGGGCCAAACTACAGCGCTGATGAGATTAGATATTTAGCAATAGATGGGGAAATGGCCCATTTCTAGAAATGAGAAATAAGCAAATGCGGGTTCCATCCCGCTCCAAGCTATGGCCGTGATGCCAAGATAAAAATATGTAGCCACGAATGTCTTGCGAGTAATCGCGGCTTTACTGCGTGCAGCTATTAAATTTAGGTGTATGTAATACATTTCAGATACAACTATTAAGTCTTTCCTGTACTGGTACTGAGGATGTCCTGTAAGGTCGTCAAGCGCTATGTTGATAGATTCATTGCGAATCCATTAGAAATTCTGTGATATGAATAAAACAAGTAGAATCATCACGACAACTTTCGTATTTATATAACAGTGTGCTTCTTCGTGCGTGTATTTTGATCTTCACAAACTCAGATTAACTGCGTGGTTCTCTCTGTTTTCGCGTTTCTTGGTGTAGGCAATTTACTGCTGCATTGGATGACTAGCGAGGTATCCAGTTATGGTACAGGTCTACAAGATGCGCTTGCTTAGCCCGTTAAACGCTAGCGACTTCCACGCGGAACACATGGTTATTAACGGCGCTATACGGCTCCAACTTAGAGCTAACGCTGCTTTTAGCATATCTTAATTAAACGTATCGTCAAGTTTAGTGTTATGAACTGTTTTGCCGATGGTAATCATAAAGGTTACTACGTTGATGGCATCCTTGATGATCTGGCTCCCTCTAACGAACAATGTGTCGTATCTGAAAGTCAGGTTTGTCAAGCGCTGAAAAGATTGACCAACTAAAACGCCTCGTGGCGTAAGACCACCTGCGGTGGGATCAAATTCAACGAAGGCATGTTTGATGGCCAGCTAATCCTAGTTTCTCATTTGGAAGCTGTGTCCAACAAGGCTAGACCGACGTTGACAGCCCAGTGCACATCTCTTAATAATAACATAGGAAAAAATGGGAGGCCTCGTGGCTTAAGACGATCTGCCGCGGTAGAGGCAAATTCGACCCGGTAGAGGAAAATTCTACGCCGTAATTTTTTATTGCCAGCTAGATCTAGTTTTTTGTCCTGGGTCACATCCAGGTCAACCCACCAAACTCCCTACAAAAATTGATGAAGATTGCTCAACTCCTTCGACCACTTATTGGGTGGACAGACAAATATATATACTAATATACATATATATTTACTTAAATATTCAACGAAAACATTATAACATCTCTCACTTCGTTCGCGGGTGATAATTACAAAGAATCCGGCGCTGACTATATTTACTCAAAATTATACCTATAGCCTCAAAGTCAGGGCAAGAAATTGCGCTCCCAGTTTGCAGCTCAGGATAAAAACATCTGATAGTGTATTACTCAAGGCGATCCGTAATGGTTCTGGCAACAAGCTATCTAACATGTACAGCCGATGGCAGCGCATAAACTATTACCAAACAGGGGCCAAACAATGGGCTGCAATGTAGTGTAGTTTGTAATGATATTACTTGATCTTCGTATCTAGTGTAACTTCAGTAATAAGCTGTTCCTTGTGTACCATACCCCTGTGTACCTAATAAG
>LQNS02278165.1:8425137-8449912 GCA_001587735.2 Parhyale hawaiensis
GGCTGTCAATTTAGGTTTGTTTGAGTTGAAAGCAACCGCTAATTGGATACAAGTCTTTAGTGCCTCGTGGGCCGGGGCCAGTCTGGCTTAGTTTACCCTCCGACATTATGAAAGCGGCTGGTATTTGTACAAGCAAACAAGCCTAAACTTGTGTCCAGATTTTTATTCGGTTCAGCAGCGGCGTCACGACATTTAAAGTCATATTTGTTTAGCCCAGATGGAAGTTTGCTTTCACGCAGAAATAGCATTGCTTGTTGGAACTGTTGGAACTACAGGGTTATAGCTGGTCGTGTAATTGTAAATTTTGCGAGTTTTGCTTGTGTTGTACCTATTTATTTTTCGGATTTCATTTCACAAAACATTTTCTGCTGTTTCTCGACAGATATTTTGTTTTGTTGTCGTTCTTACGATGCAGGTCATTTCTGCAGCGTTAGCTTATTTAGCTGTATTATATTGGTATGGTATGTGGCTTAGACCGAAGAAAGGTATAGATAGCAAGAGTCCTTGTGGAAATACTCAGCCCACAGTATAGCTCTGCTCCAAGCGAACGAAAGGTAATGCTACAGGAGTCTTTGTGGAAACACATAGCCCACAGAATAGAACTATACTCCCTCGATAATGGTGTCCGAAGCTGTAAGACGCGAACAGACATTGATTGAGGATATGGGGGAGGGATGTAGACACACAAATAGAACCCCCCACTGTCGCCAACACAGCACACCTTCCGCTTTGCTGCAGCGTCTGCAGCTCTAATATCGCGTTCTCGCTCCCGTAGGAATATCACTATCGGGAATGTTGCGTGTGTGCTCCTGACTGAAACACAAAGGTTAAATTCAGTTTGTAACGCAGTATTAAAGAGAAATATTCCGTTCAGAGGCAGAATACCTCTGTGACCGAGAGAAGAGCACATCCTACGCTCCATTATACACTAGTCTAGCCAAGAGCATTACAGATTGGTTGCAACTTTCACGGCATCGTTGGAAGGCTTTTAAAATATCGTGAATGTTTTCGTTGAGTTTACCTAAGAGGCTTACTGTCTGGAGCTCATACGTTATTTTTTGCAGTTCACTTTTATATTCGAGTTGTATTTTTGTTGCTTCGTCCTGTAATTTTTCGCGTGTATTGTTTGTTTCACTTGAAAATCCTTTAAATCTTATTAATTTCAGAGCTACGTACTTCACTTCAACTTTAATCTATGCTACCGGGCGGGTCTTTCTTGCGTTTTCACACTTTGAAAGAATAAATGATAGTTAAAAAAAGTTTTTATCTACAGGATATGTTGCACTCTGTTTTCCATTGTTTTCAGTGCGATCCATGGCGATAGGCAACACCTCGTCTCACTGGCATTTATGTTCATACATGTTGCCAGTGACTATACATATAGGTTGGGATTGTTTGTCCTGTTATCCACTTTCACTCGTAGGACGTATTTGTACCTCCTCCAAAAAAACTACATATAGTAATCCTTAGGATGTAACTGCATGCCACGAATGTGCTCGAATTTCTTTTTTAAATATTGCTAAACCTTCACTAACACCTAAACGGTGGATCCCGTGTATTGAGAATAGCGCGGTAAGTTAGAGTACCTACTGTATAATCAGATGTTCGGATTAGGGAGGGTTTCGGATTATTGAGGTGCGGATTAAAGAGGTTTTACTGTATTTCTATTTCCCGGACACATGCGGTGGTCTAGTTTAGTCCCAGCGCTAAAAGAATCCTTAATTGGCTCATCGTTGCATTAGCTGGGCCGTGACAACCTTCATTTGTGTCCACTTTCTTCCTTCTCGCTGTTTTCACTGCCCTACTGATAATGTTTTATTCTTTTCTCCTTCTACACTGGCAGGTACCACGGTGCCCAGCGGAAATACCCTCATGCAAGTTCTGAATTTCTCTGGGCATGCTTCATATCCCATTCTTCCTTTTCTGAAAAGCTGTTTGCAGTCATCGTGGAGGATTAAACTACGTTTTTATGTCTCTATGTAGGTATTTCTTTAGAAAGGTAACGAAAAAACGGTATTAGTGCAGACTTATTAGCTTTCTGTAGTCAGTGCTAATTTTTACCGTATGTCGTATCGAGCAGTGCATTGATAAAGTAAACTCTGTAGGGGACAGTAGGTACTGTGTGTAGGTTCCTTCATTTATTAGGTACGGTATACTAGTTTTCGATATCAGTTTTCTATTTTTAATCGCCAGTTTGCTGTGATAACGTATAGGTACCAGCATGAGAATTGTTCATGATCCATACGATCCTATTTTTTTTTCGTCTGTGCCAATCAAGAGGACTAGGATTGGTCACGGCTTGGGGTTATTGGTAAGATTCGTGTTTCCTATCTTAGTCGGTGTCTGCCCCGAGGTGAGCCCCTTAGAACTAGCTAGGCATTCATTGAGTTGTTCATTGAGTGCTTGCTGTGCTTATCATTTGCTCCAAGTTTCTTCATCTTGGTCGACTAGTCGCTCTTTCTGTCATGGGGAGTGGTGATCTTTGGGGAGTCTATTGGTTACCTTAGTCGTTGTTAGGCATTCAGGATGTCTGTTTTTCTTGCCCACTTAGCTTGATTCCATCTTCTTACCTGTACCGATGATGCTTTGTTTCGTTCTCCTTTCTTGTTTACTTGCCGTCCCCGTGCATTTTGTTCTGCTCTAAGAACAAATCCGTGCATGGGTCCACGTTTCTATCGACATACTCCATGTCCCTTCCTTTTCCTCCCGTGAAACACAATAGTTGTGTCTAGAGAGGCTTCAGTAACGCGTAGTCGCCCACCCACCCGCACACCCACTCTCCTTTGCTAACTTGATATTCCAATGCGCAGTGTTCCTCCTTGCATGTTTCTTTATTTACCTCTCGTGGAACATCATTGCAGCCACAAACCTCGCTTGAAGTGCCCATGTGTCATAATAATATCAAGTCCTGTGCACTGCCGCATTTTCCCGGTCACAAGTGGAGGAAAATGATTCAGCGAACCTTGTGCAGTGCTGTGTCGAGTCAAACGTCCTTGCTTTTTTAGTATTCATACATGCTCCTGCTTCGCTTGCTTTGACGTTCACTTCGCTCGTGTTTACGCCAACTGCAGCTTCATTTATGCTAGTAATTTTTTTTTTAAGATTTTGCTTCCTTCGCTGCTGAATGTCAGGGTGAACCACGCGACCTTGCGCTATCTGGTGTATGTGCGCTGCACCGATGCTCTTATAATCGTGTAGGCTTACTAGGCCTTGGTCTTGCGTGCGTGGGTTGAGTACTTGTGCCGCCTGTTTATTGTCACTTGGGCCACGTTCTGTGCAGTGCACGAGTAAAAACTGATTTGTATTGACTACTGCATGCCTAGATGTCCTATATATTTGAGGCTTGCTCTTGCATGCATGGGACGAGTACCTACTGTTGCAGCCTGCGTACTGAGGCTTGACCTATATTACGTGTAAAATGTAAACCACGAAATTTAATATACTTTCGCTATCATTGCAGTAGCGCAGATAGCCTAGGACTTGTTCTCATACATATTCGTAGGTCCTAATTCTGTCTGGTTACCGTCAGTTGGGCCAGGTTTTATAAATCAGGTAACGAAAGTTTTAGCCGCTTTTTGAGTGGCCGCTTCCTGTGCCATTATACCGGTTGTAATGGATATTTCGAAGCGGACATCCATTCATCAGTATATGGATGTGTCTTATGCAAGTGTTTCGCAGAACCTTGAGCCTCTATGCCTTGTTTTGCTATGGGCTGATACCGCTGTTTATTTACTGTTTTTTTTTTTCTTGTTAGCGTTGAATGTGCAAAGGAAAGAGTTTATTGTCAGAAGGAGTCGTAAGATGCTGTAGAGATCAAATAGCATACTGGAATATCACGAGTCTTTTTTTGAACTTGGTGATAAACTGAATTTTTGAATATTTCATCCCTCGCGAGACATTGAATTGTGTCGCTGCGAATTGTCTCGTAGACAAACCATGGCTGACGAGATTCTCGGTGTTCAGTTGATAGCGTCCGTGTCTGCGATCCAAAAAGGAAATGAGCGCTGAAGTGAGTCGAGTGAAGTTTTCTTGAAATTGCCATTACAGTAAGTAATGTAGGCGAGTTGAATTCTAGTGTAATTTTTGCACCAGCGCAAGTGTAATATGAGGAGTTGCTGTTGTATTATTAAGCCACGATGCACTGTTCAGTCACCTAAAATGTTACTTTTTAAAATGCATTAAAAATGGGAGAATGAAATCCCTAACACCGAAGTGACGTCATGGGAGTGACGCTAATGCCGCTCTCTTCTCAATTGGTTGGCTTAGGAGGCAGATATTTCCTTAGTAGTGAAATTATACCTCCGCAGAAAATTTTTTTCTTGCTATATTGAAGGCCGCTTGTTCAAGTAGTATCTTTAGATGTACTGTACTACTTTCTGTCCATGCCATTTTCAATGCCTAACAACTATATCCGTGATATCGGTTGTGGCCTTTTTAATTGTGTTCTGGACCCAGCATACCGCCTGCGTGTACATGCAATTAGCCAATACATGGGATAGAAAAGAAGTCTGGAATCATTTATTCGATGCTTCTTGTTCCAGGAACACCATTTTTTCAAGGGACACGTCCGTATCAATATCAAGTCTGGCCCCTAGCTGGCCCTCTGCATGTATTCTATCATGGGGTACGCGGTCCAACTCTTTGTAAAGAATGTTTATGGTATTTGCAGCGCTCTCTGCATGTGGTTGCAAACCTAACGTCGATGGTCCCCTTCAGTCCCCTTTCGAAATTACCTCTATTGCTTGCCGTGGGAGCTGCCCCAATGTTTTCCATTTAGCTCGGAATGTTGCGACAAGCCGTATGGAGAGGGCTCTACGCTCCCCTGCATGGCACGCTTAATTGAAACTATACCGACGCGCCCCAAAATTTTCGCTCCGAACGATTTTCCGTCCAAATATCTTCTAATGCTTCAAATTTTGATTCGAGCCTTGAACAGAACTTTTTCTGCGTTGTGTGTTCTATCTACGATAATAATGATTTTATTTCATTAAGAAGTGAATATGTGCTTATTTTTGTAGCGAATGGAACTACTTGTGTTGAAGTAGTAAAGCTAGGGATACAATTACAAAACCGGTGATAATATTATCCGAATAGGTACTTGAGTAGGTGCGGTGGTAAAGCTAGAATCATAATAACAATTAATATAATCTGACTACTTCTTGAAAAATTAAGAATCGGAGCAATTTAGTGTTATTGGTTATAGTTCTTTAAAGTTTCTAAAACAACGCAGGGACAACTCAGCTGCAGGTGTATTCAGAGTATTGGAGCGCGAGATGGCTATACGGACCCTAAATAAATGCAAAGCTATTATTGTCGCTACGAGACCTACTGTAGAACGAGAGATATTTTGCGAGAAGTCAGATGACAAATTTTATATCAATTTGGTGCAACGGATTAAAGTTATTTTTCGAATGATATTGAAATAAAACAAAATTTCGCATCCCCTAGAAAGTCATCTCGCTAACTGTGGGGAACCTCTGATCTAGAGAATTTTCTTTGCGCGCTATGTATTTTCAACTAAAATCTTGTTGCAGTTTACCACCTCTTATTTTAGCTTGGTTGCGCGTATGGTAAAAAGTTTATATATATGCAGTAGCGGCCATATTGGTTCGGACACCTAAAAACTCATCAGAAAATCTTTAAATACTTGAATATTATTGAAGGCACTGAAGTGTAGTTTTACACAAGTTGAGCAACGTGTCATAGCTAAATTGTGTTAAACTTTCAGCTATTCAGGATAAATGAAACGAAAGTTACTAGCAAATGAATTGTAATAGTAAGAATTTGGTCGGGACAAAAAAGTACGGACAACCTTAAAAAATAATAATCATACAGGTAAGATGAGGCTACAGATATGAACTACCAATGTTATGAATTTAACTTTTTAGCATTTAGTACTTTGTGTGCTACTCTTTACTGTCGATAACAGCTTGACATCCTCTGCCACAAGAGCTGACCAAATTGCAACAATTTTCTGCTTTTTTTCTGTTATTTTTTCTATTCGTCCTCCAAAATGGCCCATTAGATCTTTCTCGTAATAATTTCCAAACATTTTTCTACTGGCCAGTCCATAACACTTCTCCTTCTTGCTCTAAAAATGACTTGACCAATCTTGCCGTGAGGCAGGGAGCGTTATCTTGCATAAAAATTGGTTTATGAGTTGGAGTGGCTTTGAAGATCGGCACTGCACGTTTTCGTGAAACTTGTATGTCTGTGTTTGTAAATATACCTGTGCGTTTACGTTTCCATGCAGACGAACTAAGGGACCCGTGCCGCGTGCTGAGATCATACCGAAGACCAGAACGCTTCCGCCGCCAAACTTTACACTTGACGCATCTTTTGGACAATCTTTTACCAGTTGAACGACGAACAAATCTTTTTGCATCGGAGCCAAATAAATTGAACCTAGATTCATCGCTAAAATGAACCTTAGACCAGTCTTCGTGAGCCCAAAAAACGTGATTTACTGCATAATTCATCCGAGCATTTCTATTCTTTTTTCTAATTAAAGGCTTCATAGCTGGAGTTATCGGATGAAAGTCTGCTTCTTTTAGGCGGCGTGAAATTGTCTTCTTAGACATCTTGATTCCATGCGTATCACTAGCTTCACGGGAAATCTCTGCTGCGGTTTTAAACCTATTCTTCTTTGACAATAAAGCAATACACTATCCTCTCTTCTCGAGGTTTTGCGTGGTCTACCACTTGAAACACCAGCGGTACTTGAACCAACCATTCTCGTCATATTTAGTCAGTATATCACTAAGCACACTTTTAGGTCGATTAACTTTGTCTGCTATTGCTCTTATTGAAAGTTTATCATCATGACGCAATTTCACGATCAACTCACGAATAGAAGAAGGTATAGGGACTCCCGAGGCATGTTGATAGAGCGGACGTTGCATCGATAATGACTGCAAGTGTGTTTAACCCAATCTACATAGCTCTTTCTGTGGCACCATTGTTTTTTTTTAAATAAAACGGAAAAAATGAAGTGTCCGAACTTTTTTGTCCGCAGTAAATTCTTACTATTACAATTCATTTGCTTGTAACTTTTGTTTTATTTATCCTGAACAGCTGGAATTTTTACACAGTTTAGCTATGACATGTTGCTCAACTTGTGGAAAGTTACACTTCAATGCTTCAATAATATTGAAGTATTCGAAGATTTTCTGATCAGTTTTTAGGTGTCCGAACCATTGTGGCCGCTACTGTAGGAGTATTGTTAAAAGCCGTACATTTCTTTATTGTCGCTCCTTTAGCACTAACTTCATTGATAATTGGGCAACTGTAACTCTCGGGTACTCATAACAATGCCCTTTTTCATGGAGACATGTCAACACCGAGCAGATTTCCCCCTGTCGGTTTCATTAATGTTTCTCGAAAACTGTTATTCAAAAATGCCTTGACTAACAGCGGCCATAGTCGCGTAATATAGACGAAGGCAGCGGGCGCCCCTTCGGCTGATTTTTTTCTAGAAAAGTTCAAGACCCCTTTCATTTCATGGTTGCGGACTCGGATGGATACAGTCCGACTCATGGATCAAGCCTTGTTTTCTTAACAATCTAAGCCTGTTTCCACCCACTTCAACTCCTGGAATAAGAGAGTTTGCGACTCCGATTCCTGACCTCTCCTCTCCCGCCCTCTGGGGCGTCTGACTCCTACCTTCTCCGACTCCTGGCTCCTCAAAATCTCCTTCTACAGACTCCTACTTAACAACCGTGCCTCCATTTCGCTTGATTTTCATGTATGCACTGATGATCCTGTGCTGGAAATGCAATGTCAGGCGGCCATGCTCTACAGTCGCTGCCCTAACGATTTGGTTGTTACCGTAGCTCAAGCCAAGACTGTATTGGTAACAGTGTGAGCTTCTGCATGTGTGTCCGCACCCTGTGGGCTGTGTTTGTTCGAGAAGAGGTACTTGTCGAGTGACGCTGTGCTGTGCTACTGTCTGGAGGTTTCCGCGGGCTTTCTAGTCTAGTTTGTTTTTTCAACTTGCAACATAATATGTTCATAAAAGAAAGTAGATCTTGTGCTTAAATCATTTTAAATGTATATTATTAGTTTTTAGTTAAAGTGAAATGTTTTTTTTTTACCATATTACAGCTTAGTCCACGATATAAACTAAAAACGCATACGATAATACCAGTTATTTGCGGTAAGTATATATATGTATATATACATATACAGTAAATTACGAGATATCTCCGGTAAGTACCTTAAATAGGGTGAAAGAGCGCTCCCTGGTTTCTTTGTGATCGTTTTTACAGCGAGTTCAACTCCTTTCAATGTGCAATAAATTTAAATAAATTACAAGTGGCAATATTTATTTTACGAAAGTGCGAAAATTTAATTTTTTTAAAAGCTGGCTTGCAACTGGTGTAAGTTTCATCAATTTCTAACTGTTAAACGGACAAGGCTTTGCAGAACAGTAGTCGACGACTTGACGTTCTTGCTTCACTTAATAATCGGGAATCGGGAATATTCTGCCGCCACAGTCGCGAAATGACACACCGTCAGCGGCTAGCCCCGCCTTCACACGTGGACAGGGATGCATAATTGTCGAATAGAACCCAGCAGCCCGCTTATATTAGTCAGTTGTCCCAGCTGCCCAGCAACTGTCGCCAGCAGCTCGTCAGCTGTCACCACAACCAGCTGCACACACCTCGTGTCCAGCTGCTGCAGCTGGCTCGCTCCAAACCGTGGCGTGTATTCATTTAGATGGCACCGAAGATTAGCCGCCCCACCGCCTGCCAGCTCTGCATGGAGCGCCCCACGCTTGGCATTCACACGACTCTCCTCTCGCACGTCACAAACTTTAATGCGACTTCCATGGTCGTCTCACGCCGAATTTAAAACACTGCCTGGCTCAGAACTTAGCTTGTTCGCCCCTTACAACTTTACGGTTTGGATTTAAGAAGACTTCAAAGAAGTCTCATAACGGAGGCCCCGCGTCAGGATTTTGCTTGGGCTTTGCGTGACTCCGGCTCGACTTTTTTTTTTTTTTTTGGCGGCGGGGGTAGACTTCAGCGCTTTCGCCTCCAAAAAAATTTTCAGGGTTTCCAGAAAAGAAGAAGTTCTAATCGTTTATGGCCTATTTCTTGCAGATTTCGCTGACCGTTACTTCCTGAGTTTTGTTTCCTGAGTTTTCCTGGCGTTTTTTACGTTTTTTTTTAGAATTGATATGACACTTCCCGAGTGGGAAAGTTAACGGGAAGCTCTCGTTTGTGAACCTCTTCTACTTTCATTAGTGCTTCGCTTCCCAGGTTAAAATGGAAACCGGTACCTCTCAAAACCTGTTTTTGTGGGAATTTAGTGGGTCGTTTCTCGGGTTGAAATGCAAACTAGGAACTTTCGTTTGCGTTCAATTTCTGCTCGTTTTAGTGTTTCGCTGTCCGTGTTGAAATGGAGGAAGGAGCTCTCGTTCACGGGCCGTTCTCTTCTGAATCTGACGGGATGCTCATTCTATGGTGCAAGCGCATGAAGCTGATGGACTGTTTGTGTTGTTAGCCAATTACGAAATGTAATGAGTGTTAGTCCGTTTGCGAATTTCTCCTAGCTTTAAAAGTAATCTTTTTCCAAGGCAAGATCATGCATTGTCTAAGTTCTGCATCGTACTAAAAATCTCCGGTTACATTGGCCTAGCATGGCGATACCGTCATCGGTTCAAGTCAAGGACGTGTCACTCCTTCTCCTTTTACCTGAATATGCACTTATGCAAAGGTTCCCAACTTTTGTCAGCCTGGCATTCCCAAAGTTTTTAAAAATTTTTGTGCTATGTTCCCGGCCCCCCCTCCCCCCAAAAATAGTAACTCATATAATAATAAAAATTGAAATTTATGCCAAATTTGTGTACTAATTAATGCGTCCAACTTTATTTAATCGAAGATTTTGCACCTCTTGGCAACCCCTTGGAGTTTATTACATCCGCCAGGGGAGGGGGGGCTCTGTTTTTGTCTGTCTGAAAGCAAGACAACGAAGAAAGTTATCGGCGGATCTCCATGAAATTTGCAGCAAATCGGCGGATCTCCATGAAATTTGCAGCAATTATTGGGAATGTCGCAAGAAACGGATGATTGTTAGGTTTTGCTGATAATCCGTTTGTCCCTTGGTTTGTCTACCATTCTGTCTTCTATAGTATTACGCAGCTTGGCGGATGTCTCCGCTCCCGGGATGTCGCTCTTCTATCATTTTTTTACATAAGTATCTGTTGGGAGTCACTGATACGTTATCAGCAAATGACAGAGCTCATTTGTATGGCAACACTGTTGATCATTTCCAGAATAGGAAGATGTACTGAACACTTCTTCGTAAGCTGATTGATGGTGAGGCATAATTGAGAAAGTAGTTGAATTTTGCATGTCGGTATGGACCCATGTTTCAATTCATATTATTTGCAGCGCATTCAATATACGCGAATTTTGTATTCCTGTCACACAATGTACGAAGCAGCGCACCTTTAGTGCAGAAATGTTAATTGCTTCATATAGACAGCTTAGTATAAACAAAGGAAATCCATTACAGCGTGTAGACTGGCCTGCTGCAGGCGCCCCTGATCATAATTTTTGCGACCTTCATTGACACTGACCTCCTTCACACCCTACTGAGGTGCTTCAATTACCGAGAGTCTAGTTTTCTATTTCTTACCGCCATTTAACAGTTTTAATCTTCAGCCAAATATAATGGAAATGTGCTGCATAGCTTGGAAGCTTATGACTAATCTTCCTCCATCCGCGCCCAGTCGTCCTTGCGTGCGTGCTTGGTTTTACTTTCCGTAATCGCCAGCATGCATTAGACCTCTGACCTCATTTCCCCCAGTGTTTTTACTGCTATTTACTGCCGAATGTATGAGCATCTGTAAAGCAGTTGGCGCCGTGCCCGTCATGCCGGACATTCATGGCCGAACCTTTTGTTCTTGCCGACACCGTGGCCATCCCCACATGGACTTAGATGTCGCGCCTGACATTTGCATTGGTATCCCCGGCCCTCCTACAATCCAAGCAATTTTCAATGCGGAAAAGATCACAAAAGGCGTTGGCTTGTAGGCCTAAATTGTGCTCGTCCCAAAGGGTGTTCCGGAACGCGAATCAAACGCTCTTTTTCAAAAGTTTTCTGCTTCTCTTCAAAGCGGCCGCAGCTTTTGGCCGCTCTATTATGGCGGCTCTGCAGTCGTAGCTGTCTGTAGTTGCTGCTCTTGATGGGCGAGTGCGTTCATTGCAGTGGCTCTCGCCCAAGGAACGACACTCGTTTTTTCTGCGCATTTGTGCCTTTGCTGTGAAGTTTCCCTCGGTGTACCGAGGAAGGGCTGCAGAGTTAGGTTAGTCCTTTCTAGTTTCTATGTTGCGGGGAGTGTTCATTTAACTGCAGTGTCTTTGTCCTAAGCAAGTACACTTTTTTTTTCGTGCGTGTTCCACTATGAAGTTTCCCTCGGTGTACCAAAGAAGGGATAGAGGGTTATATTAGATTAGTCCTTTGTATTTGCGAAGAGTTGGGCGAGTGTGTTCATTTAACTGCGATGGCTCTGGCCCAAGAAACTACACTTTTTTTTTTGTGCGCTTCGCACTTCGAAATTTCCCTCGATGGATCCAAAAAGGGCGTCATGCGAAAGTAACATAAATTTAGTTGTTTCTATGCTGTGAGGCGTTCCTGTTCATGGTCAAATGTGACTATTGATTGCTTTGGCTCGGAATTGAGAATTGACGCTTCTATATTTGTGCGAGTATATGCCGAAAGCACATGTGCATATGTGGCCACTAGCTTTGCAGCGAAGAATGGCCTAAAAACTTAAATTCATACATTTACGTCATCTCCTGTTTATTTGGAAAAAGAAATTCATGTGTGAAATAATTTCTGAGGGGTTGACGCAAGTTTCTTGACATTTGCAGTATTTAAGTAATGTATAATATGCTTTCTGGGTGGGGAGGCTTAAACTGAGACCATAATAAGAGTAATAATAACGTGTACTCTATTGCAGTTGGAACAGTTTATTAATAACTTAACTATATGATGACCTATGAATTGTGTGTTGGCCAAGAGCTTGTGGAAATAAGAAAAAGTATCATTTGTAACTGTTTATTCTTTCGAAACAAACCTTTATTAATGAATACTCAAACAGCTGTATACTAGCTAAACAGATAGCAGCTGTTGAAAGATATACCGCATGCCAGTTATTAAGTGAATGTTGTTCTCATCAGTCCATGTCTGATTCTTACATGTTTTTTGTTCCTTCTTTTTGTGTTACGGTACCACTTTCTTGGATAGAAAGGACTAATGCTGATAATGGTAACTTTAGTAACAAAGGACTGTTCAGTCTAGATTAAAATAGTGTTATTTTTATAAGATTAGATGAATGAGGACGGTGATGGACGAAATCAATTATTTCTTTACAATGTCATGTTTAAGGCAACAGGTAAAGAAGAAATTAACTCTTTTATATAATACTGTGTTATTACTATAACCTAATTCTAATGGTAGAAGCTAAAAGAAATTAATTAAAATTACTGATTTGTATAAAATACATTAGGGTTGGCATTGATTAAATCAATTGATTTTTTTTATAAAAAATAATGACTGGCTCAACTTCAAATGTACTCTATTCAAAGGAGATTCGAGCGCTTTACGATCATATATATTTGGAAAATTCTAGAAGGAATTACTGTCAATGTCAATGGGCGAATCCAGGCCACACACTCAAACCGTATTGGTCGCACTTGTGAGGTGCGCATTCCGATCAAAACTGGTGGTGATGCGATAGCCACAAAGTATTCTAATAGTTTCGTGGTCCGAGGGGCGAGATTATTCAANAAAGGAGATTCGAGCGCTTTACGATCATATATATTTGGAAAATTCTAGAAGGAATTACTGTCAATGTCAATGGGCGAATCCAGGCCAGACACTCAAACCGTATTGGTCGCACTTGTGAGGTGCGCATTCTGATCAACAAAATGCCTCGTCACATTCGAAATGTCACCGGTCCAGAGAGTGCGAAATTTAAACACTTACTGGACGCATGCTTACTGAAAGTGCCGGATAAACCTGCTGTAAGCGGCTACGTGAACTGTGGAGATAACTCGCTGTTAGCCATCCCGCTGGTCACGGACTGCAGCATCACCTCTGCACAAGATGGGCGGCGTGCGTAACGTCGCCTGGACCTCGTCCGAAGTATCATCAAAGGTATCAAAGATATTTATTTTTTATTTTTTTATTTATTTTATTTTTTCATGGAATGGAATATTTTTACACTATCAATGATCAACCCTTATGAGCATTTATGCAACACAACACCAGTTCTATCATTCAAGACACCTACGGTTGCCCTAAATAGGTTCATCAACCTATTTATACCTCTATATAGCTACCTACATGCATAAAACAAGAGGAAGCACATACTTAAATTTTCATGATATTTAAGTACTTTGATGCTCTGATTTAATCTAATCTATCATCTAATGAGCCACTACTATCTAAGTAACTTCCATTGTAGCAAGGTTGCCACTGATTAAATCAAATTTATTTAATCAACTTATTAAATCAATTGATTTTTGTATAAAAAATCATGATTTTTTTGTGTAGCCATTTTACTTTTTCATGAAATGAAATATTTTGCACTATCAAAACCCTTATCCTTATCAGCATTTATGCAACACAACACCAGTTCTATCTTTCAACATATCAATGGTTCCCCTTGAAAGAATTAACCAACCTATACCTCTACGTAGCTAGCTACATAATTAAAAGATGAAACAAAAGGAAGTACGTGCTTAAATTTAAATTTTTATGGTATATAAATAATTCAATATCATCTAATGAACCACTATATCTAGGTAACTACCATTGCAACAGGTTTGGCATTGATCAAATCAATTGATTTTTTTTTTTTGTAAAAAATTGCCATGATTTTTTTTATAATTCATAGTTTCTCGAAATGGAACATTTTTGTACTAGCTATCAAATGATTAGCTACCTACTTAATTCTTACGAGCTTTTATCAGGGTTGGCATTGACTAAATCAAATTGATTTAATCAACTGAATAAATCAATTGATTTTGTATAAACATGTATAATGATTTTTTAGTTTTTCGATTCATTTGGTTTTTTCATGAAATGGAACATTATTACACTATCAAATTATTAACTGTTATAAGTATTAATGGTTTCCCTTAATTGAATTCTTCAACTTATGCCTCTACATAGCTAGCTACGTAATTAAAACAAAAGAAAGTGCATGCTTGACTTTTTATGGTATTTATATAATTTAATGCTACTGCTGCAGCAGAAATATTCAAGTGTCATTAGTCATTAACTTTCAGTGTTGTCTTCACAGCTGTACAGTGCGATGCTATGAATCTCTTGTTAAATAAGGTTTGCTTTTCCTTTGCATTTTCACCCAATCAAGCAATCAAATTATCAACCCAATCAAATACTTGTCCATCACTCTTGGAAAAATTTGGTTAGACAAGTGAAAAAATCATTCATATACCTGCATGTATGATATATTGTACTAAATTACCTATCATCTCCAAGCTTATTAAAGCTATTTTACCGGTATTTTCTCAGGAATTGCATGGCTGATAACTTATTTTTACTCCACCATTTACTACACTAGATTTCGTAGTACCCTACTTGATTTTTCTGCATGAGTAAGTATTATCTTTATGACACTGTAGAAGAACGATGAAGAATTATTGTATCATTTCACATTAAGAAAATATGAAGCAATAAAAGAAATCAAATAAATCAATGAAATAAAAATAAAAAATCATTGATTTTTTATTTTTTATTTAAAAAAAATAATCACCAACCCTCAAATACATGCAACTGCACTTTCTTCTCCTCTCCAGACCACATCATATTCACTTTTACGATACCACCACATTATTGCCCCTTTACAAATAAGATCAAAACCACCGCGTGTTGTTCATTGGCGTAGATGAAGTTGGACGAGAAAGAGATGCCAGTTTAAGATATGCCTGGGCATAGGAATGTTAATATCCTCCATGTACGACTTCTTCATTGCATTCGTAATCAATTTTACTACCGCATTTGTAATCAGCTTCTCCATTAATAGGCACTTAATTGCTATTCTGTGTTGACGACTCTAATTACTGCAGGTATTTATTAGTTTTACGTTTGTAGACTTGTTCTTTGATTTTACTCCTGGTTGGTTACTTCAGCTGAGCTTGTATGAGGACTTAGAGATATGGAAACTGAAAATAATCATTTTTTTTGCCTCAGAAAAAAATATATATTATGATTTTTCTGTTGTTGCGCCCGTGCGCGTTGGTCCAGCGTGATAGCACCCTCGTTTTTAACAGGGTTGAGTAGCTGCTCCCAGTCCTTCCCATGATAATCACTTATTATACATTTGCAGTGCTATTTGTTTACAGTATCAGTGCGTAACTTTTTTCGTGTATTTTTTACATTTTTTTTTTATTTTTGCAATCCTCCTCAGTGTTCTTTTCTTGCTCTGATTAAATGTCTTCCCTATGTATAGTAATGCTGCTGTTCACGCAGAGTATACTCCAGAATTGATCTTCTTCGTATTTCCACTACTATACTGGATATACTAATATTTGTTGCTAGGATGCGATTTTTCTTTATAAAATTTTTACCCCTTCCTGAAATTAATTTTCTTTTTTGCCTCATTGTTTGGCTGGCAAAAGGTAATGAGGCCAACGCACATTTGTTGCCGTCATTTTGACGGCCAGGCGCCCTAGTTTGATATTATCCTTGAAAAGATTTGGGAACTTGTTAGCTTGGGGCAGGGAGCGAGTGCACCCCCCTCCCCCTCTCCCTCAGCCCCCGTACCGAGACTCAGTTTCGGATCTCCACTTCCCCTGACCTCACGACGTGCCCTGGTGCCCCCCTCCCCCCCTCCCCGAAGACGTGACCATTTGTAAAACGGCACTCGTCATTTGATGTCGGCAATGAGAAATAGAATTCAGTAATTAATAGTTGAAAATTGTAACGCATTAAAATCATTATTTACATTTAATAATAGAATTATGTATTTGATACATTTCATGCTCTTGGCTGTATCGAGGTAGCTCAGGTACTTAGATAGTTAAGGTGGAGGTGAACTGACGTACTATTTCTATTCTTTATTTACATCTTTCTTAATCATTACCTCAACCGGTTGATCCGGAATAGTAGCAGTTAGTTTCTAATCCATTTATAAAATTATTGCTATGATAATGATTGATTAATTTATTTTCCATTTAGATTTATTATATTTTGTACTTTTATACCAATGTCAAGTGTTACCTTCAGTGACTTTTTTTCTTTTAAATAGGTAATGAAATTAACTTTTTCATCATGTAATGCGGACAGCCAAGTCCTGGAAAAAGTATGCAAGTCAGACGTGTGCTCGTATGCTCGCATGCACTCGTGAAAGGGTCGAAGGAACGAAGGATCAATAAAACGCTACGAGAGGTAGACCGCTGCCGCTTGACAGGCTCTCTCAAGCACAGCTGGAGACTACTACAATATTAACATCACATTAAATTTGCAGCAGTGCTTGAGAACCCTGACGAGATTAACCCGTTAGAGATTCATGCAATCTTTTATTTCTCGTAACAATGGTGCTGTCAATACCGTCTAGACGAATAGACAGTGTGCGTTGATGCATTAAATAACATAGTATAGCTATGTGAAATGTGTGAAAGCAAAATCAGTTGTTACAGTTTCATTTCTTTATTATTCGCATCGTCGACCCTAAATGTCATCAGTACCTTTTTTTTTCTTTTTTACTTGTATTTCACATGCGCACGTGTCTCATGATCGTGTGGTATAAAACAGTCAGTACTCTTACAGTTTCATTGGCCGCCCCAGAAGCTAATAAACTATTTCATCTTCTGGGGGCAGCCGGTTGGTACGCTAAGGTAAAAATTACTTTGTGTGTTCCGCTGTTCCCATGCGTGGCGACTTTCTGTGACGTCGTTGGAAAGCTTCGTCGTTTTGCCTTTATCCTTTTAACACCGAGCTGTGTTACTTGTTGCGATGGTTCTTTGTCCCGTTGTGTTCTATAAGATAGACAAAAAACCTGTGTCGCGAGGTATTAAAGCCTGGTACAGAAAAGGTGTTATGTATGCGTTTTGCGCGTACAACATTAAATATGCTGGCTCTAAAATCCAAATCTTTAGACGCATTCCTGGTCTCACTTAAGTTCATGTAGACGAACATTTGCACCAAAGTTTCAGATAAGGAAGGCAAAAGGTCGGAAAGATTTTGCCAAGCCTAAATGTGCTCGCTTTCCCGTATCGCTAATTTGAGCAATAGGCAGCATAGTTAAAGAGTAATAAAGACCTTCCGGTGCTGTTGTCAGTAAAACTTGAGTATGTTGTCAGTAAAACTTGAGTCACTCACTCAATCTCCAGCAGCCAGAGGCTTGGAGATATTTGCTAGCTTGTAAACATATAAATAATTCACAGGTAAACTAAATGGGACTTTCGAATCCCGACCCTTAAACTCAACCGAACCCGAGTGGTTAACCGAAACCTGCCCGCTTTCAAATGAGGCCCGGAAGTAATGAGTATTTAAGGAGCTTCTCTAGACGGTCATCCTAATACCGAAATCTACTGTTTTTCACCGAAAATATATTTTTAACATTCCCGAGCGAAACGAGGCCTATTGCTGATAGGGTAGGAATTTTTTTTTATTAAAAAAATGATAATTTTTCTTTATTGATTTTTTATTTATTTTAGTTTTTTTATATTTTCATAATGCGAAATTATACACTAATTCTTGACAGTTCTTCTCCAGTGTGCTAAAGATAATACGGATCACCTGTACAACTGTCACCCGAGAGGCACTTGGGTGAGGAATATTGGGGAGACTATTGTGCAGGTGAGGAATATTGGGGTGACAATTGTCCTGGCGAGGAATATGGGGTGACAATTGTCCTGGCGAGGAATATGGGGTGACAATTGTCCTGGCGAGGAATATGGGGTGACAATTGTGCAAGTGGGAAAGACTGGTGTGACAGTTGTTCTGAGGGTCTGATCTGCCTAATTACTAGTTACTCTAACCTAAACTAGCCTTATCTAACCAAACTTAGCCTTACCTAACCAAGCTTAGCCTTACCTAACCAAGCTTAGCCTTACTTAACCTAGCTCAGCCTTACCTAACCTAGCTTAGCATTACCTAACCTAGCTTAGCCTTACCTAACCTTAAATAACCTAACCTTAACTAGCCTTAAGTAACCCAATCTAGCCTTGCCTAACCTAGCCTTCTAGCATGACCTATCCCGCTAACCTAACCTTACCCAGCCTTACCTAACCTAATATTACCTTACGTAACCTAACATTACTCTACCTAATCTAACCTAGCCTAACCTACCCAAATCTAACCTACCCTACCAAGGCTTAACCTTACCTAGCCTTACCTAACCTAGCATTACCTAACCCAACATAACCTAACATTACCTAACCCAACATAACCTAACCTAATCTAACCTAACCTCACCTCACCTAAACTTACCTAACTTAAGATATTTGGGTGCCAATTGTGCAAGTGGATACACTGGGGTGACAATTGTACAGTTGGGATTTTTTGGGGTGACTATTGTACAGGTGGGATTCTTTGGGGTGACAGTTGTACAGGAAATCCGATAATACTTATAAAACAAGTGTTTTCGTGCTTTCCTTATGCTTCAAATTTTTAACACACAATGAAAAATCACAAACTATGGCAATTATAAAAAATCAAGTAGCTACAAAATCTAGTGTAGTAAATGGTGGAGTGATAATTAGCTATTAGCTATGCAATTCTTAAGAAAATAATGGTGAAATAACTTTGAGCTTGGAGATAACTCAGTAAAATATACATGCAGGTAGGTATATGATTTTTTTCAGTTATCTAACCCAATTTTTCCAAGAGTGGGGAACTAGTTCAAGTTGCTTGATTGGGTAAAAAATGCAAAAAGAAAGTAAACCTAATTAAACAGATTCAGAGCATCTCACTGTACAGCTGTGAAGATAACACTACGCGTGGTCTGCGCGTTATCAGGCCGCCCCCATTGTCCGGCCACCGGACGCCACTTTGTTTGTATGAGCTGGCTTTGGGTTCGGGGCTCTGGGTAGCCCCTGAGTTGGAGGAAATGCCANCAGAGGCGTCAGTATAAGGGGTGGTACGCTCATTTGTTCATGGAATTTGCACAAAATTTTGTGCGCATTACATACTAGCTACAGAGTTGAGTAACTAGTAACTAGCTATCTATCGCGTTACCTTATCTCATAAAGTAACCGAGCATATAACCGAATTTTAATTTTTATATGAATTTTAATTTTTTTATATGGTCTCTGTTGATGATATTTTTATTAATTTTTTTTTGCTTCTAATGGCCGCGCATGTGACGCTTTTAACCACATGTGTTATCACGTATCTTAACCAAGGCTGCAAGTAACCGAATTCACGTCGTATGAGAACATAATTTGAGAAAATATAAGAAACTACGAATAAATGCTAAAAAATGTAGGTAGAATGCATTCTTGTTGAATGAAGCGAAACTTAGAAGTGAATATATAAACTTTGAAGTATTTTTAAGCGATTATCACATCGATCTATAGTGCCTCAGTTAAAAAGAAAAAATATATATCTGTATTCGCTGCCAGCAACCATCGACGATTCAAATGGGTTCCCCGTTTCTATCGGCTTACTATATGTCCCTTGCTCTTTCCTCTGTGATATCGTTTTGCTCGGAAACGGAGATTTTAAACTCTCTGACTATAACATAACATCGACGATTCAAAGAGCTTTGGTTTATCACGCTCGCATAATCCCCGCTCGTTTGGGTGTTCGCTCGAACTGGGCCCCGCTCGAAAGGTCCAGGTAAGGACCCTTACCAACTTCAATCTGCCTAGTAAAACTTCAATTAAAACTTTAACATATCACTTTCAATTTATAGGAGTGTGAACACACCTCTTAGAGGTGTGAATGTGTTGGGGTCGGGGTTATTATTTATTTGGATTATAGTTTATGCTTTGCCGTGGCTAAGCAGTTTCCCTTCTGCTTCCGAGTCTGTAGATTTCGGCTGATTTCGGAGATTTCAGCCGATTTCGGTAAATTTTGGTGTTAAGGGTGGCCCTCTCGAGAACCAACCCAGCTTGGCATTCAAGCTTTCATTCTGATACCGACCTCGTACCATTTTCTCTGCTTATAGAAGCCTTATTATAGCTTCTTCCTAGTACATGCCTTGCTACTTGTTCTTGTATTATATCTTAAAAGTCTTGTATGTAAAATAAGATGTAAATAAACAAGAAGATCTTAACGATATTACTTCATCATTCTGTACTGTGGCCTGAAAATACTAGGTACCTGCATTGTGGTTAACCCACACAACGAAGTACGGTGACGAAGTCAAATAAGAAAATATCTACTCACGGAAATAATACACTTTGGTACCTATATCTCAACCACGAATACGACAACGTGGAAAATTACAAAGGGTGAAGCCCCGTACCCATGCTGAACTACGTGAACTGGGCTCATTTTTCTTTCGGTGTGCATTAGGGAGAACAATTCTCGCACCGCACTTGGTATAACCTGCGTAATATAATATAATTCTAGCTAAGTGCATGGGTACGGTGGTCAAACCGTGACTCTATCTTTGTTGATAGTAGCAATAATACTATAATTATTCTACACGTCTTTTCTTTCTCAAGGGGCATACCCAATCGGAAATTTGTAGGTATTTGTCGGCTGCCAGTAGGAAAATAGTGAAAGGTATCCGATAACATCGGATAATTGCCTATAAATTTACGATTGGGTTAGTGTTAAAATTGTTAGCTCATCCAATGTTAATGATAGGTATCGTCCTTCTCAGGAGTTTCATTGGTTCCCTTAGTCTAAGGAACCTTTTATCTTCGTGCTATCTGTGCTGCTTCCATCCTGATACTCGCACACACTACGAGTGCCCTTCCTATTTTTCCTCTACTCTCTTACCTGTTGTCCCCGGGGGAGGAGAAGGTGATTCTCAGTGCACATTTTTCTCAGGGCCCTGATCATGTCTTCGGCTCCTCGCCCACCTTCTCTGGAAACCTCTCTCCAGTGACTGATTATATTAGATTAGAAACTAAATTCTAGCCGGTTTTAATAGAACTTTGTTTCCAACCTACTACTTAAACTCGCTTAGGTATATAGTTGCATATAATGCTTGCGCACTCATGCCAGTCTGGTGCGGCAGTAAATATACAATCACGACTGTCGATCTTATTATAGGTTTATGCAAGCTGTCTTATACTAACTCTCTAATATATCGCTAGCGCAATCCAGCCATGGTAATCCATTAAAATCTTATTACGCTTGATCTCTTTATTCTGTAATTTTGGTATTAGCTTTCAGTTTCCATTATTATAGCTCATGCTTGATGTATTATCTGCTTGACCGTCCACTGTGTCTGATCGTCGTATGATCCAATTTTCTTTATTAACACTTAATGCTATCAATTGCGTATAATGTACGCGAATAGCCTATCGGTGCGCGCTTGTCATCCATGCGGGTGAACTTCTCTCCCTGTTTTTTTTTTTTTTTTTTTTTTTTTTTTTTTTTTTTTTTTTTTNGTCATCCATGCGGGTGAACTTCTCTCCCTGTTTTTTTTTTTTTTTTTTTTTTTGAGGTGTAACAACGGCGCGTCTCTGCAATTTTCTCAATAATGTCGGGTATTTTAAATACAAATGGATAGTCTCTCTTCCTGAACCTAAATCTGAAGACCGTAATCTCTCTACGGCAGCCTATCATTTTCGTAATAATGACAATGATGTTATAATAACGCTGATTAAGGCTGACCTTTGCAGGGAGGTCCGAGAAGCCAAATGCCTCCTGGTGACCTATGCCGCTCTGGCTCACATCTTTGGCATATCGCCCTCTTTTTCTGGCTCCCGTCGGGACCTTATCGACTCGTAGAACAAATGACTGCGGTCACGCCAAGGCCGACGCAGGGAAATAAACTGACAGTGTTCTGGCCGATTTTAATTTTAACTTGTAGGTAGCACACTGAAGATCTCTAATTTTTTGCCGTTCATTGTAGCAAAGAAAAAACAAAAAAAACGAGGGTGTACTGGCGACAGTGTGCTGTGCATCCGAACTTTTCGACCCCGGCGGGAGCCATTATCTATTCGGGGGTGAGGGTTCATAGTGTTGTCGCCTGATGTTGTGTTGTGGACTGCGAGTTTTCTCATTTTGTCGAGGACTCGAGTTCTGTATGTATAGTTTCAGTTTGTAATGAATGGCGAAGGTCATATCAGATGTACCTTCCATTTTTCATACTGCTACCTATATATAAGCTATTATCTGTTCATCCTTTGCTTACTGTCTGTTTCCATGTGCCTAGTTTTTCCGTGCTTGGGTCAAGACTGAACCTTATCTACAATAACTGAAAATCTATCTGCCCAACTACTAATTTCCTCCCATCTTAATATTAAGGCTGCTGTACGCTCAGATATGTTGGGCGCGGCAACTGCAGATGAGTTAACCTTCAGTAAAAAAAATTACTAGATCTGCTCGTGTCATATTTCATCTCTCGTAGAATATCATCTATCTTTTTCCTCCGTAGATAAGGTAATACTAGAAGTTTCTCTTTTGGAGATTTGGTACTAATAAGTTTCCTTGATTATATTTTTGGTAATATTCAATTTTCTTGGAAATAGATCGCTAATATTACTCCTTTTCCTATATCCGAAAATATTTTAAAATTTCCTCTCTAATAGACATGTGATGCTAAATCCTCTTGGCCTTTAATTCCGTTTCCTCGCTTTTTGACAATATTATCTTCCCTCGTGTAGATATCACACGATTACGTTTTTACCTCGCATAGAAAGGACAGTGTTTCATTTTTCTCATAGATTTGACCGTAGCGCAGATTATTACATTTGATATTATAGATCCTATCATACATCTAACAAATAAATTTCTTCCCTTGTAGATCTGTCAAGAAGATATTTCCTGTGGTAAATCCATCTCATTTCCTGACCCATAGATCAGACACGATTGTGTATCTCTCGTAGATCTACCTATTACATTTCCGTCTGCCAATTACTTACCTTTCCTTATTGTAGCTTAGACAATATTGCCGTACCAATATTTCGTCTTTCAGCAGTCTACTGAAGCTATAACTTTTGTCTTTCGTAGATAAAATTCATGTCCTCCTTCATAGATCTGACAATATTATATTCCCTCTTGCAGCTGTTGACAAAAAGATATTCCCTTCCTCATACCTATCGATCTGACAATGTTACCGTTACATTTCCTTGATTCTAGAATTGACAGCATCACATTTATTTCCTCTAAGATCTGACAACATAATATGTATTACCTATCAAGATCAGACTATTGCGCTTTCTCCCTCAGATACAATATAATATTTCCTGCCAAATAATCGCCTGCAAATGTGCCGAAGAAAACCGAAGCGAAGGAGCGGTCTCTGGAATGTCAAGGAAGTCCTTCAGATCAGCGGCTGGAGATCTTATCCAGCAGTCATCGTGAGCTTATCGTTCATTTATCATCTTTTGATCGGGCGACTCTCTCTTTTTCGCCATTTTACGGTCTCACGATTTAAACCTTGCCATGCTGAACATTAGTCCGCAGAAATTCGAATTTATTGTCGTCTACAGATGGATCTCGTCGATTTTGCAGTCTCGGAAATAATAATAATAAAAAAGCCGTTTTAGATGGAGAACCGATCGTGGGCAGTTAACGTGTCGTAATTTTTGGCTGCCCTTCGTGTTAAGTCGATAATTTTGCCATTGTTTCGTGCGGTTTCGTAAGTTCTTTGTATATACGTGCCTCTTCCGCGTTACATCCTCGGAAAACCGCTCTCTGTTACTTAGTTTTTACGTAGGTTAGAGTTGCCCACTTGTTTTGCTGTCGAAGCTGGTGCTTTCTTCATACTAGGTTTGGTATACTGTAATTGAAATAGCGACTACCTTTCTTCTCATTTCGTTCGCCCTGAATAATTTGATGTCTTTCCCACTGTCTAAAAAAGACTTGGCAGTCCATACACATAGCGCTTTGCTACTATAAAGAGCGACTATATAAAATAGCTACACACTTCTAGCGCACAAAGTTAAGATGCTGAATATGTGTTTTGAATAGCCTGTTTTTTAAAGCCACGAAGATTTGGTTCTCAATCATTTGTTAGCTGGTCTTATTGCCTGGGAAAATTTTCTTAGTTACCGCTATTGATCTTAGTGACATCCTTCCGTACCCAAATGACTCCGTCCATTTTGTTATGCCAAGTGAAAGTTTCGAGGTCTGGCATGGCATTTCTGGACGTCTGTGACTGAGACTTACTTTTCATTGCACGGGCCTAGCCCCTAAACTGAGTGTTATAGACCCTGTTCTTCCTGACCATTCCTAACTCCGTTTCAGCAGTTGACAAGCTTGTAACCCCGCCTCGTTGCAGTTTGTAATTCATATACAAGCCACCTCTCAAGGACTAGAGCAAACGTTACTTGTTGCTTGATGGTCACTTTTCTTGAGAATTTGACTCGCAACCAGTGATGGCTGGTTTAAACCTAATAAAAAACCATGGTTTAAGCCAACCAAAAAATCCATGGTTATTTTTTGTTTCAAACCAACTTTTTTGGTTTTTGTTCATAATTATTGCAAAATAGTTTTACTGCTAGAAAGTATCAAATTATAGCCACACAAGTGAAAGGATGAGTTACCTAATGTGTTTCTTTTCAGGAGTCCGTTTGACTGTTAGGACAGTCAGGGTCAACTATTGCTAATGTTTATTAAAAACCTGTAGCTTATTGAATTTTGTGTTATTTCATTTCAGAGA
>LQNS02278165.1:8521305-8551887 GCA_001587735.2 Parhyale hawaiensis
TATCTCCCCTTACACCGAGCGTTCCCATCTGTTTTAATTGGTGAAAAAATAACTAATTGCTGCGCTCCAATGATAGTGCGGTTGGGGGCATCCATGAACTGTCGATGTGATGAGCTCGTAAATTAGTTTTTGCTGATGCAGTTGGGCAATGCAATAATAGCGAGAGTGGTGCAACAGCTCCTCTTATGCCACTTAATAATTGATGCTGTCATCAGGGAGCTGTTATGGGAAGCGTATATGGCAATCGAGACGGGGGTGCCGTGGTGTTACATTCCATGTGTCAAAGCTGGGGCCTGTAGCAGATAGCCGTGTAGTCAGATGTAAGTACGACGGGTATGCACATAGTTCGCGGAATTATGGAAAACATTTCACCTAGATTTGAATTTTCCTGCAAGTGCCCCTAAGGGCATTGAATTGGCAACAGGATTAGGTTTGTTATAACTACATAGATTCGCCAATCCTATTCTATGAGCAGTAGCTAATAGCGTCGTCGTTGGTTCAGTAATGACCAGAGCTCGGATTTATTGCAGTTTCCGGCGTTAGTGCAATAACTACAATAAGCGCAATAACTACAATAAGCGCAATAACTACAATAAGTGCAATAACTGCAATGAGAGCTATAAATGCAATATATTAGGCCGAGTTCACATGTCCCTCATTGAACGTGTTCACTCCAACTGATGAACGCGGTACGTTGATTTGAGAGAAGCAGCTGCAGCAAACGCGATGGACTGAAGAATGATGCATGTCACTTTTTTTAACGCGCTGCGTCATTCAAGTTCAGTAAACAGAACTTATAAATGCTAAGTTTATCCTTTACAGCGTTCTCAGATCATGGGCAAGTCGACAATTTTTTTTTTTATCTTCATTTCAATGATCAGAATCACTGTACTCCCGTTTAAGAGAAGAAAACTAGAAAACCTGAAAATGTTGTCAGAACACGGACGCCATCTTTGATTTGGTAGTCCAATTGATTGTTCTGTGCTGAGTTCTCTGTTTATCAGGCTATAACTATTTTTAAAATAGGCTATTCTTATCAAACTCGGTCTTTAAAATTATGGGATACGAATGTGACTTCAAACCGACGCAAAATATAAGCAAAATGTAAAGAAACGATTTCATGACTGAACGCTTAGCGTCATTCATGTGAATGGAGTACACTTCTACGTGAGGACAGAGAAAAAAAAATTGACGCGCAGCTCGTGTTCAGTTTCGTTATTGAACGCGTTACGATGAGGGACGTGTGAACTCGTGGCACTTATTATCACTGCCACGTGTCACAACACTTCGAACGCCTTGACAATCGGTTCCCTGATCAATTATTACCTCCGCCAAGGAGGTTATGTTTTCGTCGTGTTTGTCTGTCTGTCACCAAGATAACTCAAAAAGTTATGAACCGATTTGGATGAAATTTACAGGGATTGTTAGGTATGTTAGGAGGAACAGATGATTACCTTTTGGTGAAGATATGTCCATCCGTTTGTTTGTCTGCCTCATTTTTCTCAATGCCATAACTCAAAAAGCTATGAATGGATTTTGATGAAATTAACATGAGTAATTAGGTATATAACAAAGAGTAAATGACCAAATTTTGTTAATGATCCGTTAGTTCGTTCGTTTTTTTGCCACTGTTTTAAGTTTCATGCTTGTGAGCACAATAACTCAGAAAATAATTAATAGATCTTTATGAAATTTACAGAGTTGTTAGTAATGTTAAAATACATAAGTGATTTAATTTTGGTGCAGATCGGTTAGTTTGTTTGTATGTTGACTCATGTTTGTCATAACGTTTGTTAGCTGTATAACTCTGAAAGTTATAAACGGATCTTCATGAAAATTGCACAAGCTGTTATTACTATTAAAAGGCACAAATGGTTAGATTTTGGAGTTTATACGAAGAAAATTACGATATCAGAGCCAATTTGAATTTTTTGCTACCATTGCCTCGCTTGGCGGAGGTATGCGCTCTCACAGTGCTCTAGTTGTTCCATCTATTTGTTGGGGTAAAATGTAATTGATTTGCAAAATCTGACTATTAAATTTTTATATTTTTTTTCGTTCTGGAAAAACATCATAGGAACAGGTAAAGCGGGATATTTGCAAGAATCATTCTCGCCATTGGGAACAATTTTCAATTAGCGCAAGCGCAATGTATACCTACTGATAATTGGTACTGTATTTGGAACTGAAATAGGTGCCACTGACATCTTATTCCAGTTTGCTATCCGACTTTTTTTTATTGTTTTTTCAATTTTTTGCTGTAAATGCCTTCTCTCTGTTTTTTATTTCATCCACTCCTATTGCTTGGGTGCAAGAAGTGCAATTTTTGGTGCAATAAGAGCAATTTTTAGGTACAATAAGAGCAATTTTTAGGTGCAATAATAGCAATTTTTAGGTGCAATAATAGCAATTTTTAGGTGCAATAAGAGCAATTTTTTGTTGCAATAAAAGCAAGTTTTGGGAGCTCTATAACTGCAAAAATTTTAAGCGCAAGAAATCCAAGCTCTAGTAATGACACTTCCCGCAAAATTTTCTACAAACTCTATGTACTATAATTGCAAGTTTACTAGAAACAGGACAATAGATATGAAAGTTTCTGGTCTAGTTACTTTCCATCCGGACGGACCTCTTCCTTCCTTGACTCTACTTGCCACTGCTCAGAATTATCCTCTTATCATTCAGGTCGTGCTTACTCGCCGCCCATGTTCTTTCTTTTGCAGAAATACATAAGAAAAAAGAAAAAAAACTTATTTACGCTTTACACGTTTTTGCACATACAATATTGTACACGAATTTCAACATGTATGCATCGTGTTTCATAAGATATAAAAAAAAGAAGAAACGAATCATCGTTCCATTCTCCATTCATAAGCCTGGCCACCTTGATACAAAGCACGGAACCTAAAACTTGACAGAAACTGGGCAGTGAAACAGCGCAACCTGAGCAATATTGTTTTAACCCTACACTGTGTCACTTAGCCTTGCCCTTCCCGTAGGAAATCAACGGAATTATTATGAACGTAATATGATCGAGGGGTGTATGAAAAGTTTCAAGCATAGGAAAAACTAGAAGGGATAAAGGATTTTCGATGATTCATTTTTCATCTTTTTAGAATTTCAAAATTTGGAAGGAATACTTGGAAAAGGTTGTACTTTCAAAGAGTCACAAGATTGACCATGCATCAACGCTTCTTATAGCTCCATTGATTCTCATAACTTTTCATACGCCCCTCATATATATGATATATCTGTCAGTGAAGAATTACAGCTATATTATGCGCTTACCCACATTGATCCCTTTGTATCTCGTCTTGCTAGCAGTTTTCTGTATAGGGGAGAAAGCGAGAATGCATTGGCGACCGTGAGGCGCTTGCTCGCATCCCGTCTGTGCGGAGCGCCTTGTTTTTTTTTTTTTTTGGCTGTTGTCGTGGGAGTTTGTACTGTGCTGCTGGCTGTTACTTTTCTCCAAGTCTCTGGCCGCATGTCTCATGTTGCTGTCTTGTGTTCACGTGCATTTAGTTCAATGATGTATACGGTATTGGCTGGCCCTATCCCTGTCAGAATATAATTATACAGGGCCTATAGGCCTCAGTCTCGTGCGCAGATATCGAACCTATACTGCCTGGGCTTATCGTTCAGCTTGACAAGCTGCAAGTCCCCTTTTCTTCCTGGGTCGCAACATGTAGGGTGTCGGTTGGTTGGCCTAATTTATACTGTAGTAAAGGCGTGGTTGAACTACCCACTGTCATCGCCTTAATCTAATGCTATCTAGCATGTAGGGTTGTCACCTGTGTAGACCGTAGTACCTCAAATTTGCCTGTTTATGTCTGGGTTTAGACAATAATCGAAAGCAGACTACGGCCGAAAACTGAATCCTGCCTGGATTGACTTTCCCTACAGGATTAAACTCATGTTACTTCGATCAAAGGGACAAAGCGAAAAATCTTTATTGATTTGCTAATTATCGATCAGCAGTGCGGTGCCGCTGGCCCTTCGCCAGAAATAGCCCTAGATCATCTGTGGCTCACAACCGGTGGGTAAAGACACCCTGAGGGGCAAGGGGATTACCTAGCTCTGCTGACAACAGTGGCTTGGCACAGCGTTGATTTCAACTCATCACATGTTCCTTTCTAAGATTGCAGGAAATGAAACGTAAATGAGGCTAGCGATTGCGGCGAACACCATGGAGCTTCGTGCTTTTGGTTAAAAGGTCTCCATTGCAAAAACTATTGGAAACCGCTGGTGTGCGCGTGCAAACTTGGAATGTCATTCCTCGTAACAAGGACATTATTTGATCCCAGCATGTGCTGTTTTGCTATGACTTCATTCTCCTTTAGCATTCGCTTGAAAAAAAAAACTCAAAAAAAGCATTTGCAGCGAGGGAGCACATCCTGCTGGTTCGTACATCCCAGTCGGAAATAATTGTTGTGATTATAGTAGAACAACTATGATTATGGTCGAGACTTTGGTTGTTTATAATCGAAATATCCTCCATATTCAACTATTATGGGGTGCAGTATGGTAGAGATATGTCACAACCTTCGACCATATTGCCAACCATAATTCCCGACCATAAATACCCAATTACAACTATTAAGGTTTTAGCTGTATAACCATGATCTACCATAGTGAACCGTAAGAAACACCATTCACGACCAAAACCGACTGTGTTTTGCGAATGATGCAACTATATTCTACCAAGATAAACTTTTTTAACTGTTGACATATTAGGCAGTCGCTGCCTGCTTTATATGCTGATGATTACTTTCTTATAAAAAAAATAGTTCAATTAATACGTGCGTGTTAGGCCTGCAGCTCAGAATGGTCTAAGCCTCTAAACTTCAGAACGATGCTAGAGCAGGGGCTTGAACCAGTCGGTGCAGTTAACTCACGTTTATATGTAACTTCTTTAACTCTGAGTCAGTATAGAGCTACTATACCTAGTTTAGAGGAAGTCACAACTTGAGTGATAATTTTCGGCCGTACCCGTTGTCAGGGTACGTAAGGTTAAATATTTCATGAAACTTGATATCTTTCACATAAAGCTAATGGGAATAATTTCTTGATAACTCTTTACAGTATTAACTGAATGAACATAAAAATAGATGGCAATATTTGATCAAAGATTGCAATACTATTTAGAAAGGGATGCAACAAAAAAGTGAAGAAAATGGTTAACTACGCTAAAGTGGTTAAGCGTAAAAAATCGAGAAACAATAGATAAAAATTATTTCAAGGCCGGTAGTGTCCATATATACCCTGCAATTTTTACATTTCATCGACAGGAAAGAAAAGACTGAAAATATGAACAATTTTTGCACTGTGATATGAATTTTTAGATTTTTCGCATTCAAACTTAATATAGTCATACAATATTATTTTGGTCGATAATGTTGGGAATTCTAGCCATATTTTTAAAATCCATGGCAATCCATACATATTCTGCCCTATATAGTGGGAGGAATTCCCCTCATGATCGTACGTACGGAAATCCGTTGATAAGCTACCATAGTTATGCTCTAGCATACGCTCTATCATATATAGTCTTTAAACATCCATGTACTACCATCTACCATATATAGTCGTCAAACATCCAAATACTACCATCAATTTTCGTTTCCTGACAAACCTTAAACAACCAATATTGCCTCCACCAATATCGACCTAAATATACTACAATCAACGTTATGTTATGATCGACATATCTACCTTATCTATCTACCATATTGTTTCATCATCCATAATCGACTTTAATCTCTCATACACCACTATAATCTACTATAATCACAACCATAATTTCCGACTGGGATACAGACACGGTTACAAGGCATCCGTGGTGACCCGCAACCAGCCGTTTTTGATTTAACTTCTTACAACGTGCCTCGCAGAACTGTTCTGCATCAATGAAATGTTGCGCTGACCTTATCTCTGCCAGGCGTGCCAGTGCAAGTAATTTATGAAACTGCGCTAACGCTGAGTTCTTTTTCCCCGGGTCAGTTCATGTAGTCTTGAGTTACCTACTGCTGCATGAGATGGTGTACTTTGTCACTTATTTCGGACAGTAACTGCAGTTACTCTACGGTTACAGGCTGTTGAAAACTGTAGACAGATGTCATCGTTTTATCTGGCCAAGTCGAGGGAAACAAAGCGCACATTGCATTACTTGTCCGGGACTTTAGACAGGCATGTTGGCTTCACCACATTAATCCTTAATGGGGCAAGTACCTATGCATGGTTACTACCATAATACTATTCTTACGAGATCGTTTTTCAATCGTTTAGTAAAGTGTTGAATCGCGTTACTAGCGTTAACCTCCAATCAGGCATCCTTAAGACTGCCGGTAGCTCCACCTTGCTCCGTAAGAATGAAATTTCGTCTGTGTCAGCGTAACCAGCGTGCTGCTGATTTGTCCGCGTCAGCGTAACCAGCGTGCTGCTGATTTGTCCGCGTCAGCGTAACCAGCGTGCTGCTGATTTGTCCGTGTCAGCGTAACCAGCGTGCTGCTGATTTGTCCGCGTCAGCGTAACCAGCGTGCTGCTGATTTGTCCGCGTCAGCGTAACCAGCGTGCTGCTGATTTGTCCGTGTCAGCGTAATCAGCGTGCTGCTGATTTGTCCGTGTCAGCGCAATCATTAGTCGAACACACGAACGAACCATCTATTTCTATAAACAATTCGTGTAAATTTCGAATAGATCCGTTCAAAACTTTGTGAGTTACTGTAATTTGCTAACAGGCAAAAAATCGAACACATAGAAAAAAAAATAATAGATCGTTACAAAAATTTGGTCATTTATTCTTCCTGATATACCTAAAAACTCTTGTGGATTTCAGAAAAATCCGTGTTTATATAACTCTTTCAGTTAGGGCCTTAAGAAAAAAAAAAGAGGCCGACAGACATACGGATGAACGTATCTTTACCAAAAGTTAATCATCTGTTTCTCCTAACTTACCTAACAGTCGCTGTAAATTCTGTAAATATCATTCTATAACTTTTTGAGTTATCTTTGTGACAGACGGACAAACAAACGTACAACCTCGATGAGAATATAGCTGCCCTGGCGGAGGTAACAATAGAAGTGAGTGAGATTATCCTGTATATCTAATTGAACGCTTCACAATTTGCCTATCTCATTGTCATCATAGCTCTTGTAACTATAAGATCGGTCACATTTAGATTGCATCATTACCCATTTCTGCATAAAGTAAAGCATATAATTGCTAAAAATTTTACTGCAGTATATGTGATAAGACTTTCTATAACTCTAAGCACAGTTACATTTTGTTGGGAGATTATACCATACATTAACGCTTAAAGGAAACGTTTATTTTTCATTACAGTAGACTACTACCTACTCTCAAAGGACCCCGAACGTTCTGCGTTTTTCTCCTAGGTAATTCATTGTAAATACCGCCCGAACTTACTTGGTTACCGTCTAAGAAAATAGGTAGCGTGTTTCAATGGGTTGAAATGAATGACGTCTTCATATGCTATTGTAGGGGCTCCCAACCGGGGGTATTCGTGCACTCGGGGGAAGAGGGGTGCAAGACGACCTTTTTAGTGGTGCGAGAAATCTTGGATAAAATAAAATTAGATACCTAACTTTGTTTGTAAATTTAGTATAAATTTCATTCGTGATTGTCAGATGAATGGCTACTTTTTGTAGGGGATGCGAGGACATATCAAAAGTTCTCCAGGAAGTGTCAAGCATGAAAAAAATGGGAACCTCTGTGCTATAGCTTTGTACCCATTACATAGGAAGAAATATAATTCGTGCGCGGCACGCAATATCCAGTCAGAATATTGTTTATGGGGTTAACGTAAAATTTGACTTTTCGATAAATTCGAAAGGCTTACCTTTTGTCGCGCTAAGGGTTAATTCTTTTTCTGACATTGGCTGTCCCATGCATGACAATATAGCTGATATGCGGGCCTTGTACTGAAAAGCTACCTTTCCATATTCATGATTTCCAAGAAACCTGGCGCTTATGCCATCGCAATTATATCAGGATGCCTCTTGGGAAATTTACGGTAAATGACGTGGAAGAAAACATCGTCTCTCATCCCCAGTGAATGTCATGCGCTCTGAAGCCGTGATCGTTTTGCATCACTTGAAGGATGTTAATTATTACACATGTTTCGTTGATAGCTGTCCCTTTAGAGGGGCAGAAAGCTCTTTGAATATTGCAGTGCCTTCTTTAGAGATCCACTAATACTCAATATGCGGAGAGACTGTTACCATTTTTTTTAGTTGCCGATAGTAGGTACCTTAAATTGTAGTTTTCCCGAAGACTGTTTTTTGTGTTTGGGCAATTTTATGTGGAAGCACGTTTATCTGGTTTTAATATTGGTGATTTTGTTCTTTGTATAATTCAGAGCCTTTACGATTTGTACATTACAGATATCTAAATAAATATCTGTGGCCTCATTGCCTTTCCTGTTTATAATTCGTATACGAAACGGTTTGCTTTGCTATAGCTAAGCAGCCCTTCGAGGTGCCTCTACGTGCCAACTTAGTTTCTTGTCTTTTTTCTGCTCCTCCTGACCAATCTTTCTTTTTTTCTTCTTCTTCTTTTTCTCGAATTTAATAACTGGCCTTGCACTGTTTTGAGAAACTACAACAATCCTAATGTCAAAACAAGCAAGCTACAAGCCACCGCCTTGTAGCAAATTTAGAGATGTTACATACATATCATCTTGTTAGACGATTAGACTTAGGTAAGTTTACCTTCATGCATGACGAAGTGAGTCTTTTTACCTGAACCACTTCATGTATCATCTTTCTTTCTGAAAGTATCGTAATAAGAGCTAGAGCAACGTAAACAAAAGTATTCGGAATAAAAATAACAGCTGAAATCCATACTGTTTTGCTGCTTTCTATCAGTTACCTAAACTTATTCAGCCGCTGGATATGCTTCGGAAGTTCCTCTCTCTGCCGCATGCAAGCTCACTCATTCATCGCCATCCAAAAATACCATCAGCGAGACAGCGCCTCGACTTCTGAAACTGCATCAATAAATCTTGCCGTTGTCTGACTGCTCCCAAAACATCATCAGCTAATGGCAGAACTTTGGCCTGGTTGGCTTCCTATGACGAGCACACTATCGATGTATATTTCCGCTTCTGACTACACCTCCAAGTTTCTTCAGCTACTGGCAGTAATTTGGCCTCGCCGGCTTCCTCTTCATTACGCTGGCCAGCATTGCGGCGTGTCCCCTTCCCTGCGTTATGCAAGAGGTCACCGTAGCGCCCCCCGTAATGACCATCGGCGGCAGCGGCGCACATTGTCCACCAGGCGCAGGAGAAAGAGCCAAGAGATACTGCCGTGAAGACCAGTGCGCTCTTTGGGTCAAGGTTCTAGCACTGCCCCCAAAAAACGGTCCTCTGCTCAAGCGTGCCTCTTCCTCTCTGTAGTTGCGGTCCTCTGCCAATTCGGGTCCCTTCCTCTTCGTACTTACGTCCTCTACCGGTGCGTGCCTCTTCCAGTACTATTTTTCGAAAGATTGTTCCGCCCCTTAAGCTAAGCTATGTTTTGGTAAACGTTTGGTGGATTTGTAGCTATTTTAGAAATCTCATGTTATAGAGAGTAGCGCCCCCAAGAGATGCTGCAGGTTACGTTAGTGTTCAATTTGGCGTTTGGGATGTCTATAATTCCTAATCAATCTTATTCCTAGGGACTGAGTTTTCGGCTGTCTCAGCTGTATATGGGTGTCCTATTAACGTTTGAAACTCGAATCAAAGTGGTGGATATGAAACGCACAGTAGTCAAGAGCTGAAAAACGTCACAGTATAAGGACCACATAAGACAATAGATTTTCTTTCAAATATTAATGAGCTATATCATTGTTTTTTATATGTCAGCTTATGCTGGAAGTTGTTGGGTTAAAGTTAATGGGTTTAGATTATTTGGCTCAAAGTAGGAGAACTGAGCCTGTCTTTGATCGGCACTTGTCATGTACGTTTCCTACGTCGGTAGGATTCAGTTGCGCTCACGATGATACTTTCTGGTGTATAAGCTTTTTCTGTATTGGCCCTTCACTGCATGATGCATCATGTTGGGTACGCTATTACGCACTGTTAGTTCTGCAGAAAGGGCAAAGTTAAGTTCATAATTTAGGTTTTGTTGGACCATTAACTCTGTAGATGCGTATCATCAACTATAAACTTATCTCTCGGGGGGCATAGGAAGAGCTACAGATAGAATTAGGTTAATGCTCCCAGAAGTATCTTATAGGTTGCCTTCGCTATGCCTACGTGTCGTCTTTCTTTCGTGCCCAGTTTGCTTCCATTTCCGTTCATCTTGTGAACAGTTTTTTTTTTGCTTGGAGTTGCTGTACCCATGCCCATTAATTCAGTGTGGCAGCACCAGTCATGGGTTTCCCGTTTCAATCAACATACTATATATGTGTCCTTCACTTAATCCTCTCTTTGATCACCGTTATAAGTTTAAAAGTGACGTTTAAATTCGAGAGTATATCAGTAGAATGATGATAAACCCTGCAGTGAAAGGTTTGTTCCGAGAATGAAACGAGACCCATTGTGATATTATCTATATGATGAAAGAAATGCAGAGTGTGCAGTTTTACTCATCGGCCGACACGCGCACTTTTTTTTGCACGACGTATAGTACAAGTGACCCGTGCGTATGCACTATAAGGGCGCTGAACTTGTTCAAAAATTATATCGATTTCGCCGTAACACTCTCGCCTTTTTCTCGCGTTGACGTATCCAATGGCTGATGATTGCGAATGAAAAAAAAAAAATGTATAAGATAGGTATTAAGAACTGAGTTGTATTTGCAGTTTAACACTTTTATGCCTGAATTAAGCGTCACATTTTTCAGGAATAGCGCTATTTCTAATATCCGCAAGTGTATACAGTATTAACCCTCTACCAAGTGACTCAAAAGTGCATCCATTGCAGCAACACTATTGAAATGCCGAAATTAGTTAACTTGCCCAATAAAGGCTGAACAAAAGTATTAATGTTGACAAAAACCGAACGATGCATTCCATTCGAGCCAAGCAGTTTGCCATTTTGAGTCACGTGTTTAGGTGCCGCAAGGAATTCACGAGAAGTTCGTTCACTCAGTCGGAAGACATCGAGCGACTCCTGCTCGGATCTAACCAAGAGATTCATGGCGACAGCATATGACGGACCCGCGCCGCTGAGGGCTATATGAGGGCACCTCCTCAGTCGCTCGCCCGGCCATACGACCGCCACCCCGCGACCTCAATTTCCTCCGTTTCAGTCGCCCTCTCGCATGTGACACGAACGCTTCCTTGTCGGCGCTCGACGACTTCAATGGAGTCGCATGTTATGTCACTCGGCTCTTGTTCGGAGCTCAGTCAGGCCAGAAATTATGCATGAACTTCAGTACTTGACCGTCATGGCTTCTTTGAAGCCACCGCCGTCGTCGTCCGCCTCCGTGCTCTCGCCTGCCCTTTGAGTCACCGGAATTGGATGTGTGTATGCAGTCCTTCTGAGAACTTCTTGTGTCAAATTTTCTCGAGGGGAAACAAATAGCTTGCCAATTTTAGAAAAGTGGACTGTGTATTTGCTGAGTCTCTCAAGGAAAAGGCATCACTCGTATTTGCAAACGTTTGGAATGTGCATACTGCATTTGTCGAATTTTAGGCATGGTTCGTCATATCCAGAAATAAATAATTGAATGCATGAATTTTTGTAAGAGAGTGGAACCGCTTGCCATTTTCAGGAATATGGATCGTGCAAATACAGAGTTGCTTAGTTCTCTCACCAAATTTTCTGGGACAAAATAAAGAAAAATAGCCGTCATATTCCATAAGTTTTTGATGAGGATTACATAGAGTTGCTCTCTGCCTAGGGGAGATTTCCCAAAGGGCAGAAAGAGCTTCTCATCTCAAATAGACATTGTTGAAACTGTCATGTCTACCAGCGGAGAAATAGGTGAACATTTTATGGGAATGGGATCAGATCGTCGTTGGGAGAAAGGGAAACTGTTCGTATTTTGATAGGGAAATAAACTCGTAAATGAAATCTTGTAAACATAGCATATCTAACGCGGCACAAATGAATGATTAGAACGACGCGTGATTTTCACGAAACTCAACTGGAGCTTACAAACTCTAAGCGTAATCGATGCAACGAAATCGAACTTTGCATTTTCCTTAAGTGTGGTAAGAGTTGCTCGTGTTTCGTTGCTGTATAGGTCCTCGCTCGTACTGTACAGTCAGGTAACTGATCGCTTCCTACTGGTGACTAGACATTCTAGAACGTTGGGTCTCATCGATGCAGCTAATTCGAACGTGGTGTCTTTCTTGACCGCGACCTACAGATGTTGCTCGTGTGATGATGCCATACAGGTATTCGTTAGTATTACACTGTCTCGTATGTGACTGGTTCTATTACCTACTGAAAGGTTCTAACTTTGGTCATCATCGATGCATCGAAATCGAACCGCGCATCTTCTGCCAGCGTGACAAATGGTGCAGCTAGGCGCCTTGGGCATCCGTTCGTATTGTGGCAACCCCGATATTATGCGGGGCCTCGGGATGCCCGCCCCCCCATCGTTACCGTAAATCGACGTAAATTTCGGGCTTTTGATATCAGGAGCTTTGCTGGCAGCGGCCGCGGCCGTTCTTTTGGTCCTGCCCTCCGGTGTAGAGAAAACTAAAGAAACAGGAAATCGTTTGTCACTAAATTTCATTAGTTGGGGTGCTGTTCATGCTCAGTACTGCAATAAATACTGTACTGAAGTCCTATTCCGTTAATACTGTAGGAAATTGATTTGTATTACTGGAGCTTTATGGTGTGTGCAAGATGTACAGTACAGTGCACAGGTCAAAAGCTGGTTGGAGAATGAACTGCAGGTCATATGGTTACTTAATTAGGATTGGCCATCCTGTACTAACCATTCTCGCTCCGTGCGTATCCAATGCTTTTTACGTTTGTCTGAGGCCTTCAGCTCGCTGCTTTTCTGTGTCCCTTTTGCTGTTTAGGGCTCGCATGCGCATCTTTACTTCGTCTTCTCTTCCAATGCATGTTAAGCCATTTCACACGTTTCATAGTTTTTTCTTGGCCTTCGACTTATCCTCTGGCTCCTCCAATATCAAATTTGACACCCAAAATTGATGGTAAAAGTGGCTTAACGTATTCTATAACTTTCACGTGGTCGTGACGTAAATTACGCATTAGTGTAAGGCGAAATATAAGAACGACCAGAGGCAATATTGGCCACCGTAGAAATGCAAAAATGCCATGAAAGCAGCAGATTTACCGAGAAGCGCCCTTGGGGAACACTTCGCCTGCGAAAAGAATTGAATGTGATTTCGAAAATGCAACCGAGAACTTTGAATAGTGTAATCCTCTCTGAATATGATAACGTCACATTGAACCTTGAGTGTTCAACACGTATGTTGGTAATACGACTCACACTCTTTAATTGGAACCTTCGGAACTTGCCAGTCATTGCTTGCAGTTTATCGTCTGCAGCTCCTAAATGTGAACTCGCTGCTTTTCCTTAAATAGAAGACATTAATTTGGGGCTATTGTACACTGAGTTAAGGTGCCTCTGATGATTCGAAGTTTGACGATGATCATTCGCTAACGTGATGGAAGATGAACATCTTTTCTTGTTGCTGTTTTTATTTTATTTCTGTACTGTTTGGTGACCCTGAACTTGGAGATACAGTATATGTAAGAGGCACTTAGTTTACTTCACGCTTGCAAGGTAAGTTGTTCTTGTGACGTCATAGAAAAAATTATGCTGCGAAGTGGGTATGAAACTTGGGAAAACAATACAGGTGCAAAGTGCCCTCACTACCTATATCCTATATATATATATATATATATGAAGTCCATCGGACGAGGTCCAGGTGGCGTCATGCACGTAACCCTTCCGTGACCAGCTAGAAAGCTAGCAGCGAGTAATTAACATAATGAAAGTTATCGATTACAGCTGGTTTGACACGCATGCTGTACACATAAGCTCGCTGCTTAAGCGCACCCAATGATGCAACTAAAGAAAACTAGTTGAGACAACGTCCAAAACAAATTATTCATACTAAGCCTCTGTGCACAAGACTAGATCTTTCAGTTTTTTTTTCTAAATATTAAAAATGTTTCGGGCAGTTGATTTATTTTAGTGCATTTACTATATAGTAGAGTTCTCTGCCTGTATGCTAGTTTGTTTTCAAAACTTTCTTTTTGGTCGTCATTAGTTGCAGGGTTGGGCTATATATTTATATATATATTTTTTTTGACGTGTAATATGCGAGGGTATTTTCTTGCATATGATAGGTTCTGTAGCACTGCATGCCACGTGTACACTGAGTCCTATTTAGTTTCCGTAACCAATTATTGAGTTAAACCCGTTTGATTGCGAGCATCGCAGAAAGTACTTCTTGGTACTAATTCGCGGAGAGACCCTCCATAGTTGATGTAACCCAATTACTCAAACAGAAATAACTAGATTTTCAGGGCTAAGAGAGCTAGAGGCGTGCCCTACATTTATTACAAAGAACTGTAGCTAGTATACTCTTTAACACGCATCGGTTTATCAAAAGTAACGGTCATTTGGGCAAGGAGCTTCTAATGGGAGGAGTAAGCCCAAGCACTCTCTGGGCGAGTAAACACATGGCTTTGTCACGTGATCGAAGCTGGCTTTGGAGTCCTTAAAGTGGCTGAAGGAGCAGTGGTCAGCACATATAATTAAGGAAGATACAGACAGGCAGTTCTTCAATATTTTTGCAAAGACAATCGTGTCTGAAGATTTATATCCCAGTGCTCACCCTGTTACTTTCAACATCAGATGGTATACAGGATACAAGTTTCCTTTACATACTTCCATCCGCTCGGAATTTCGTCGATGGTTACTGGCTATAAAAATTTGAGCTCAGGACTCCTTCCTATACAGGCTGCGTGAGGCAATGCCACTGTCCGATTGGATAAGCCACTCAGCCAGTTTAAAGGAAAAGTTTACTCGCAACGCTCCCGTAGGATAAATAGAGAGGGTACGCTCCTCTATTAGAACCTCCTTGCATTTGGGTAAACTGAACATTTAATTAGCTTTCAAATAGAGTTCTCGAGAACTTTTCAGTCCCTTCGATACTGTAATTAACTTTCAGCGTCCAAATAAAGACCTCATGGTTCTTAAGATCCTGTCTGTACAGTTTTTTGAACCTTTGGCTTCCAAATGAATCCTCACGAACCTTTAGTAATAAAAACGTACCTCGAGACCTACCTGCTTAATTAGCTCTCTCTTTCGCATGAATTAATCTCTCTTGCTCGTACAAATCACAATATTTGAAACCTTGCTTGTAGGCAACAGACAGCTTAAACTGCGATAACTCGCCCCTTAAAAATATTCCCGTTTTGAGTAAGCGGTCTGAAGCCGACTAGTTGGGAGGGACGGTAAGGCATCACGCGTCATTTGCATGCAAGTTCCCGAAGAAACCATCACACAAATTAGATTTTTGCTCTGAATTGCAGCAGGTGGCTCCGTAGGGTCGAGAGCGACAACCAAGGGGCTTTAGAGATTGCAGCTTGTGTCTGTTGAACAAAATCACGGTTGTTCTTTGTTTTAGGACTTGTGCTGCGTGGTGGTTGGGCGCTGGTTGTTGTCGTTTGGCCAAAGTCGGTTCTTTGTGTTTGTTTGAAGATGTGTTGTCGGCAGTTTAATAAATTTGAACAAAGTCACTCTTGTTTGTCATTGTTGCTAAAGTTAGGCTACGCTTGCCACCAGTTTATTTATTTTGAACAGATTCACAGTTTGAAGATATATATGTTGTGAACTGTTGATTTATTTTGACCTCAATCCTTAGCTGTTTGGCATTATTTTTAGGAGTTATGCATTCCAACATTTGATGTTTTATTTAATTTGAACATGTCTACAAGTGCCATTGTTTCAACTTCTATATAAATTTGAAGGACACCAAGTCCCAGGTAACAAATATAAGGTGTTTTTGAGCAGCTAAAAAGAGCTTCCTATTGGCATAAAATTGGTTGTTTGAATGTGACCTTGCCTCTTCAGACTTGAGGCGGGTTCTTGCCGCAAGGTACTCTGAGTCCGATTGCCTTACTGTGTCCGTTGACACCATGGGAATTCCATAACTTTTTGGGTCCCAACTCGTTTTAAGTTTAAAAAGATAACCGAAACTTTGCTGGTGACACTCTCCAAGCCCGCTGACGTGACATTTGCATAGTTTTTCGTAGACACAAAGTGTGCTTGGGAGGAATATGTATAGCATTCGGACGCGGACTTGTAGTCGTACCTCTGGCACTCCGGCTTCAACGGATTCTTAAGGCTATCGTTCGGGGGATTTTCAACCAGGGGTGATGGTGGCACCCTTGGGGTACGAAATGACATTTTAGGAGGTACGAAGACATTTTATGGGGTACGAATTCTTATATCATTTCCTTGTCTTTCAGAAATTAGCTCGAATTTGTTGCACACTGCACTGTTAATTTCATTTGTGATCATTAAATGGGGTATTAATTTTGTTGGGGATGTGAGTACGTATTCTTAGCAGCAGCAGCAGCGCATTGTTCGTTTCTCGGAAAAGTGTGATTAACCAGTTGAAAAGATTTGGAAGTATTGTTTACCTTAGAGGTAAAAGATACGTTATTGTAGCCATTGAGATATTTTTGTGCGCATAGAAATAATGCGTGCTAGAGTCAAGTTTACTTATCATTGTTACAGTATTACTAAAATGACACGCGTGCTTGGGCGTCGATAGACAGGTAAATCCAAACAAAGGGCTAGGCAACCCTAAAATGCCTTCTGGACGTCTGTCCTTTGTGCCCACTATCCTATCTTCCGTTTCCATACTCCTACTGATAATGCTTTCTTCTGTTCTTCGTCATTTTTCCTCTTCTTTCCTGTCTTGCTATTCCTATGTGCGCTGATCCTATGTGGGAACGCACTCGTGCATGGGTTTTCTGTATCTGTCGACATACCGCATGTCCCTTCCTTTTTCTCTTTCCTCTCTTGAAACACCATAGTTGTGTCTAGGGGGCTTAAACAGATCGGGCAATGAACCCCTAATCGAACCGACGAGTGAGGCTCCGGAAAATCACCAAAGTCAAAGAGCGGACTTCTCCCGTAACACGTGTGTTTCTTCCAAAGATTTTGAGGGGTACCTATGCAACCAACATCCCTCCTTATTGTTGACTCTTCGTAAAACATACAAAAGCCAATAACGCCCCACCTGGCACATTCGCCAATTTACTTACTACAGGCTCTTCAGACGCCTGACTGAGCCGGAAGCCATTTGCGTGTTGCCTTGAAAATTTTGAATATTTTATCAGACGCGCCTTACAACTCCTAGCAAAGCAACAGCGCTGCTGTAGTGGCGACGGGACAGTGTGTGTCTGCGCCCCACGGTCCGGGGAGGGATGTTTTTCCAGAGCTGACTGCTCAGTGCATGTCAAAAAGTTGTTTGTCGCGTAATGATGGGCTGTGCTGCGAGTTGTGGGGCTTTGTGAAGACTCTCGTTTTAGACTTACAACTGTTTTCAGAACGATGCGTGCATCATTTACGACAATTTAATTTGTAGGATATTCGATGCCACCAACGGTGTAGCCAATATTTTTTGCTCTCTTTGCCGCCTATGTTATCTAGGTAAGGGACGGAGGGCCCTATGCGTTCCGTACTCCCTCGTTAATTAACCCGGCGGCTCTGTATTGCGTGTGAAATTGATACGACCTGCGCTTCGACATGCGGTTATGTATTGGACGTTTTGGGACCAGCGTGCCGTGGTATAGCTATCGTTCTGGGGTGCCTCAGTTAGTGGATTATAGAATGCTTTCTTTCGGCAGGTTGTTCGACATGGAAATCTGATTTGTGCCAGGTGCGTTTATATATATATATATTGGATATTTTCTGACAAACGTGCTGTTGTATTGTTCGGGTGAAATAGCTATATGTTTCCAAATATACGTACTAACAAGCCCATTTTTAGAGAAAAGCCGAGGTGCAGGCTTTGGCCCTCTTGGAGCTATTGTTCTCTAAAATGATACGTAGTAAAATTCATGGACGTACGTGTCACGTCCAACCGATGGAATAAATGCTACGTGATTCGTTACTGCAGAGTGCTTACGATACTGACGACTTACCGTAGATTATGGAGCTTAATAGAAGGTAGCTGTAGTGGCAGGAAAATGAAGAAGTGTGATAAGGAATGGTGAAGTATGAATTTGGGGAGGGTGTTGCTCCAGGCGAGTTCTAAACGTGTTGACTGTCTCTGCTCCGGCAACTTCCGAGCGTTGATCGAGCGCCACATAGAGGTGCGCTTTGTTGACAGTGTATTGTTGATTTCTTTTTTTAGCGTAATTATGTTTTAAAGTTAGGCTTAGCATCTTGTTAAAAAAAACACTGTCAGTATCGTCCCAAAAAATGGATCTTATTTGCTAATGGGTTACTTCGGTCGTCTGTTTGACATACGGTTATTAACTGAATGCTTGCGGACCAGCAAACTACTTAATAGTTGTGATCAGTTCCTACCGCATGAAGGAGCACTTTTCCTAGCGTATTACTGAACTTCTTAATTTCTATGGTTCCTTCGTGAAGATTCGGTAAATAACGTAGCTGTGATGAAAGAATAGCTTTCAGTCGATAATGTGGCAGGAGCGCGCCGACTGAAAATTCCTTATTTTAGTGTATTCCATGAAAGACATGAAAGACATTCTACATAAAATATCGTTTTAGTTGGTCCATATCGAGTTATACTATACATCAGTGCGTGTAATTAATTGAAAATTTTGATACTGATGGCTGAAGTGGTACTCGTATTCATAAAAAGTATCTTGGGTGTTCACTAGGACTTGAAGTTTTATGTTTGAGAAAGTACAATTCCGGAGCAATTTTGGAATTTGCTACTTTATTCTTCATAATTTAACCCTGCACAGCACGTCTTCATATTCCCTACCCCATAAAATAATAACATGTTTAGTAACGCATCTTCTCTGATAATGAAATGAAGACCTAAAACTGCTTTACACCTGTAGATTTTCCTATAGTTTCGCTGCTCACCACTTTGATTATATAATTATTTGGCAATCATTGCAGATGATCTACGCAAAAATGACAGTCCATGCAAACGATGTTTTTTAAGCTGCACTGTCAACGTGAAATCAGAGAAGTACTATTGGCAAGGATGCAGAGCGTGTGACCTCCACTTGCAGTACATAAGGTTTGAGCCCTTAGTGATCTTCTATTCCGCTGTTGAACTAGTCCGACGAATAAGTCCGAATGAAACGTGAAGTTTCATTATTGCTATATAGTCCACACTGGCGTTTACCACTGCTGATCTAATCATCTGTTGGTTTTTCTCGCCCTTTCAGCTATCGATCTCACCTTGCAGTGTCAGGCGAAAGAGCGTACCACTATTAAAACTGTATCGTTCAAAGAGTTTGTTGTGGGGTCTACCTCTACTGAATGGCATGCGGAGAGTCATTCCTCTCTATGTTTTCCTCTCCCGTTTTGCTAAAGCAGAAAACACGAATGGTCGTGGAAAGTGAAAAAGTTCCATTCTGGGGGCGGTCCGTCGTGGCGTTAATGCTGCAATGCATTACAGCCAAGCTTAATGTATCGCTATGAAAAATGTAAACTTTTCTGTTTGGTGACTTGGTTCGTTGGGGCGTGGCCTACTGCTCATTAGTTAGCAACGTCAGTGCCATTATTTTAGTGGAGATAAAGTATGGGCAGTGTCCAGCCCTGAACTTGTCTCTTGTCTCATTAGCTACTTAATTGTTTCGTTAATTAGCTCCGCTATACGGCCGCCTGTGACTAAGAAGGAAAAACACGCGCAACTCTTCGGATTTGTTCCCGAGTTGCCGGTCTTCTGGCCTGAGTTTTGGTGCCCTAAATTTTGACTGCTAATGACTTCGCCCGGNGGGGGGGGGGGGGGGGGGGAGAGCACTCGTCCAAAACTGCACTGCTCGATGAATGCCTGGAAGTTTTTCTCCGTGTCAGACTGCGTAATTTTCTTTGTTGCTTGCCTACCTCCCATTGTAAGGGTGTAGGATGTGCTGTTGGTCTACAATATAACAATCTGGTCTTCATATACAACATTAAAAGGTTTTTGAAAAGCCATATAATTTGAAGATCTTCAATGAAACACAATAGTAAAGACCAATGTGTACTTAGAGGTTACTAATTAATATATCGATTTTCTAATTTAATTTGGAAACTTTCTCCACCTTCCTAAAAATTTGTAGAATGTCATTGGTCTATCTCCTTAAGAGAATAAAACTTTGCAACTGCATAAAATACTGTATTAAACTCATTGGCAACGTTTCAGCGTAAAACTCCCTAAATGAATGACTACTTGCTTCGAATGATAGATAGCATATGCTATTCTCGTCGTTTTTGAAAACAAAAATTAACATTTTGTGATCGAGCTAAAGCATTTACGGGTAACTATACCATAGTTAAAATTTATCAATTTCAATAAATTTATGTAAAAGATTATCATAAGTTTTTAAACTTGTATTTTTCCTCAAATAACCTCAAAATATTCTGTAATTTTATCATCTATGGCATAAAAATAATGTAATGTTGCCGCAGAAGCTTCACACATCATGAGCCAGTAGGGGGTTCATGCGTGAACCAACAGGGGGTCCGTAGGTTCATATGCACCCCCAATGGGAAGCATTGATCTAGGCTAATCTTTGAATAGGTACGTATGACAATTAGAAGTATCAGGATGGAAGGCATGCAAGCTTCACATCCTCGCTTGCAGTTGTGCATGCTAATGCATAATGTGGTCCCGACATTATGCTGGTCAATTGGGGGTAACGCTGGCCCGTCGATCTTCCAGGCGGCTCGCCGCCCGCCATGACTTGGGCAGTTCGTACGTCCCTTTCACTCTCAGGGGACATTTGCTGTGTGGCGGATATTAAATTGTGGCGCCCCGTGCCGTTGTGGCGCCTCGCCCCACCGCCGCATTCCCTACTTCCAGCGCCTTTACCACCTCCAATATCGCTGTCACTGTCGCCGCCTTCACCACCGCCCGTATCGCAATCATTGCCACCGCGTTTACCACCACCAATATCGCAGACGCCTTTGCCACCGCCAGTATCGCGATCATTGCCACCGCGTTTACCACCGCCAATATCGCAGACACCGCCACCGCCGCCTTTACCACCGCCAGTATCGCAATCATTGCCACCGCGTTTACCACCGCCAATATCGCAGTCACCTCCGCCGCCGCCAGTATCACAATCATTGCCGCCACGTTTACCACCGCCAATATCGCAGTCACCGCCGCCGCCTTTACCACCACCGCCATCTTCGCCGCCACTGCGGCACCTTTCCTATTGCCTCGTTACGTCGCCCCGAAAAACTCGCTGCCAATTCCGATTTAAGCGGAAATGCCGCGGCTATCTCGATTTGAGGAACGCCGCGCGTTTTTCTGCTCCAAGATATTGCTCCTGTCCCACCCGTTATCGGAGGGAGTAACTCACTTGCCTCCATTAGGAAGACCTGCTGTTTGCTTATGTCTTGGACGGAAGATGTACCTTACTTAAATGGTTATCTGGCCGATGCGTCCGGGAGATATAACGAGGAATTTATGTTCTATTTACTTGGGATTGAAACGTGTGCTAGCAGTTGGATGTTGGCGTAGGTTATCCTATTTTATATTATTTTCCAGCGTGTAACATGAATTGAATGTTCGTATAGGTTATCTTGTTTTACAAAATTCTGCTTCGTGTGTGAGCACTTGAATGCTCGTATAGCCTACTCCACTTTCTATAATTCCAGCGCTTGTAAAAGAAATTGAACGTTCGCATATTTCGCTCATTTTTCATTATTCTGGCGCGTGTTAACATAAAATGAGTGATGGCATAGGTTTGCCCCAGTTTCTATAATTGTGGTGCCTGTAACAGAAGTGGGCGATCGCTTGAGTTATCCTATTTTATTTATTAGAGGAGTGTTTAAACGTTGAAGATTTATTTAGAAACTGTTAGTTGCCTCCTTTTTCTTATGTTTAGTGCATGTATTAGAAGTTACGGTTTTGCAGTTACCCTGACTGCAGTGTGGGTGAATCCGGTGCATATGGGCTCCTCATTTTCCCGGCATACTGAAAGGTATCATCGATTGGTGCGGTAAAATAGAGTTAAACTATACCCAAAACGCTTGATTTGTCGCGGACTGTGGAAGGTGCGTTCGTTTTCAGACTACAGAGGGTACTACAGGAGTTTGAATTATGAGCAAGGTAGAGTTTTCAGCCCTCTCAGTGGTAATCGAAATTCGTTTAACTACTGAATCTCGGTCCCACCGGGCGAAGCCAGCGTACACTTACCTGTATCCAAAGTTCGGAACAAGTCGAGGCATTGCTATCGATGGTGCCTTTTATTAACTTCTATTCCTTTCTCTTATTGGTCGCCATTGTAGTGATAAAGACAGGTTTGAACTGATATCATATTACTATTTTTTTTTTTCAAGTCGAACAGGTCTTGCCGAGAAATACCGTGTACGCTTGAGGAATTTGACTCCGTTTTATTGCAGCGTATGAAACTCCGTTCCGGAAATCGCCAGGAAACACTTTACGTATATACGCTGCAGTAAATATAATTCATTGCTTTGGAGCAATGCCTCTTGCCACACAGATGTCGCCGGCAGCACTTTATATACTAAATCTAATTGCTTTGGAATTTGCGTTTTATCATGCAGGAACGGAAGCTTTCTGGCAGTTGCTTGCACGTTAGTGCTTTGTGTTGCCTACGTCCAGTAAATAAACTGAGAAAGTGGTCGACCATCGGGGAAGCTCTGTACTCTGCTGAAGGGAAGCACCTTCGCTCCCTAAGCTGCCGTGCGATATTTTATGGATAATGCTTGCATGTTCTTGCGAGTTTACGCGCTTTGGATAGTTTTGTTCTGCGTTAGTTATGCCTTAACCCTTTATCGGGCTGCTCAAAAACGCTTCCGCTGCAATAGTATTGTGATACTAACCTTATATAGTCACTCGTCTGGTAAATGGTTAACTTAGTGGTCTGACTGATAGCCCTGGTCTACAGATAAGATATAGTTGGGGCCTGGGATTCTCTCGACTGCCTTTAACTAATCCTAAATTTTGTAACTGATATCCAATTTTTTAAGTAAATACGTGCCTCTTCTTGCATTTTATCATTGCGGTATTCCTGAACCCCAGCAATTGAGCATTTAGTGGCGCGTTAAATAGCCTACTCCTATACAAGAAGGTTATGCGCGTCTTGATCAGCCCATCAGCACTTTAGGGTGCCTAATTGCGTGTGGGCTGTGACGCGTACACTTTGTGATGATGTAGAATGGACTCGTGGTTGCGGTGTGCACGTAAATACGCTGTACATACGACTACGGGTGACTGTGAGTCGGTAGAGCTGTAGATACCGTAGTGCGGCAGCAATCCAGTATTGCTATCAACGATATGTCTCGGTCATTATGGGTGCTTTTCGGATAAGGCGCAGCACCGGTGATAGGTGTTTTGCAAGTGATTACTCTTGAAGTAGTTTTTACATTTATGTTTCAAGCAGTATGAATGGACAGATCTTATGGTAGATTGTTCAATAAACGGGCTTATAGAGAGTTTGAGACCTGAGCTTGATGCGCACAAGATCAGAGCCTAACTATGTACCGCGTCAAGACTCCTGACCAGGAAGGCTTCAGGACGGAAAGTGCTGCGGAAGACTCATTGGTCCCGATATTTATGCGTGGCAGAAGGGGCTGCAAGACTGGATTCGCGCAAGGTCAATGACGAGGATCTAAAAAAACGGACATGCTAGTCAAGTTTCTACTGCAGAACTAAACTTAATACCCACTAGTGAATAAGTAGCAATTGACAATTTCGCAGAAGCAAGGAAATATAGTTTTTTTCTGATAAGGGTGTAATTTGCATGGAACTTTTTCATCTGCTGTAGTTAGCTTGTTTAACCAGCGTTTACAGCTATTTTTTGAAGCAATTGTGACGCTCATATGAGACGTGCCCAACCCCTTTAAAGTTCATCGAGATTTTTCAAGTGATTATTATGAAAGATACACTCTTCGTTTTTACAACTGTCTTACGCTTTGTTGATTCTTTTTTGTGAAATAAACAGCAATTAAGTAATTAAATTAAGAACTGAAAAACGAAAACTCTCATTAAAATGGGGAAAAAGAATGTGACCATAATACTTATAATAAAATCATCGACCCAAAAATTACAACAGCAACCAACCATTTTTCTATTACTTTTTATCAGTCAAACGTATTTTAAATCTTATCCCTCTGTTTTCTGTAGAGGGCCAACCATTAGTTCATTTTTTCAATAGTCTAGACCCGCAAAAACTACTTAATGTGGTCGGTAACCGGTTAAACTTTCACGCTTTTGATGTTCCTTTCCCAGCTGCCCAAAGTTTGCAAGTATCAGCCGAAACATCTCTGGTCTTTTCCGCCCGCGGGGCTTTTTCTAGAGCTGACGCAATATCAGCGAGCGCTTGTTAATGGGCGCAATCACGCGTGTAAAGACGCAATGTCGCTTCTAATTTTGCAATATTTCCAGCTCTGCCTCTGATGGAACTACGCTCACAGCTGCCAGCTGCCTGCGCTTTGTTTACTTGCGAACTGTCGGTAAACAGGTCCGAGCTGGGGACCGAAAATTGCTAAATATTTGTATTGGTGATGTGCTTTGATTGCCTGTTGAGCTGAGCTTGGCAAACAGAATTTCGGGATCTGAAATTGCTACACCCAGAGGAATCTCGGTAACACTAAGTTTATATGTTCTTCTTTAATGGTATATATTAACGTGCCGGTATGGAAATTCTTCTATCTCCAAATATTCCAACAGCTGATGTGTATTTATTGTTCGCATTTACTCTGGAGAGAGATGATGGGCTAGCAATTATGAGTTCAGGATCCGAAAATTGTTAAATAATTCTATTGATGGTGTGCAGTGATTTTTTGTGGGGTCAATCTTAGCCAGTGTTCGAAACCCAAAATTGTTGAATATTCTTACAGCCGATATGCATTGTTTAAGTTTATTATGCAGAAGTGACGAGCAACAGCTGCGAGTTAGGAGCAAAAAATTGTTGAATATGTCCACGGAACTTAGATGGCAGCGGTTGCTGAATATCTACCGTATACCCAGGATTGAGATCGAGAAGTGCTATATGTATCCCCACGCTATGGATTGAATATCGTTACACATGTAGGTATGTCCAGGTTAGGGATGAATCATTGCTAGTACCTGCACCTAAGTTAGGAGCCGAAAAATTTGAGTGTTTGTTCAGACGATGTGGGCATTGCTTGCCAGCGGTGTCGTGCGTGACGAGCTGATCCAAGTAAGGTAGGAAAAATTCTAAATATTTCAGTGCATTAGTAACGTGCGCTTACTTCTGAACTGTTCCAAACGAAAACATTGTAAGTTGTGTCCTTTAAATTGGTAATGTGAATAGCTGTTTTATGTGCATGACAAATTCTGAAAGAAATCACTATAATTGTATGAGGCGTAGGTACGACACGTAGTTTCGAAATACAAGACTCTGCCAAAAATGGCTGCAGTGCAGTTGGAAGGAGCTATATTGATAGTTTCAGTTTCACCGTGCAGGGTACAAAGCTGTTCGAAATTTTAAACGCCACAAGCACTGAAGTTGAAAAGTTCAACAAATTCGTGAACTCATGCTTACTGAAAGTAGCAGGTGAACCACTTGTAAAGTAGCAGGTGAACCAGCTGTAAAGTAGCTGGTGAACCAGCTGTAAAGTAGCTGGTGAACCAGCTGTAAAGTAACAGGTGAACCAGCTGTAAAGTAACAGGTGAACCAGCTGTAAAGTAGCAGGTGAACCAGCTGTAAAGTAGCAGGTGAACCTGCTGTAAAGTAGCAGGTGAACCAGCTGTAAAGTAGCTAGTGAACCAGCTGTAAAGTAGCAGGCGAACCAGCTGTAAAGTAGTAGATGAACCAGCTGTAAAACTGTTACGTGCACTGTGAAGATAATTCGTATCTCGACTTTCCAGTGCTCACGGGGTGCAGTTATTAAGACAACTCGTCAAACAGCGGTTGTCGTATGCATCGCCACCTGGACCTCGTCCGAAGCCCTACAAAGCAAGATATTCCTCACGTTCCAGTGCAGTCGGACGCCTGGAGATCACGAAACACAGTTAAATGCAGACAATGGCTTGGTGTAACCAAGACAGAGGGCAGTCCGAATAGTAAACGTAGGCAATAACATGGTTCAAGTTGAGACATATCGGTTCTAAAAGGAGTGAGAGTTCTGTTAACGTGAAGTGCTATACTGATACTGCTAAAGAACTGAGAACTGCATATATAGCTATACTCGTTTGATTTCTCTCGTCGACTTCTGCTTTTTTGAACTTTAATTACTCTTCTTCTTTAAAAAAAAACTGTTTTCCCTTTATAGATTAAGTAAAAAAATACTGTTAAACAAGGATCTCTCTTTACGGAAAATTTTGTTACTTACATCATGTCTTTCTTCACGTTTTCACCCTAACTGTCCGCTAGAGTAAATCTTCAGGCTAACTGGCAATTTTCTGCCAGTGCCAGCCCAAAGACACTGAGCCCTTAATAAACTCCTGAGCTAAAGTTTAGGACCACTTGAAAACGTAAAAAAATAACAACGTTCTAGTGATAAATAAACTCCTTCGACTAGGGATCAGTAATTCTCCCTAAAGGTATAAAAGGCGAGAAAGGCGAAATATACCTGCTGCAACACTTCATTAAGAAATGGACATTTATGTCAAATAATGGTTTTTCAGTTGATCCAAATTATAAGACCAGGTCAATAAATGTTTAGTTCTAGGGTAATTTCCGGTGTTTCGGATCAGTTACAGGTTTGCACTGATAGTGTGCAGGTGTCACTATGCCCAAAGTAAGCTAACTCTCTGAATTCGAACGTGGTCGAATTGTTGAACTGCATAGGCGAGGTTTGTCGCAGCGCGCAATCGCAGCTGAAATTCACTGCGCAGTAAAACTGTGATATGCAACTTCCTACAGGACCCTGAGAGTTATGGAACAGCAATATCTACTGGTAGACCGACAAAAATTTCCCCTGCAATGAGTAGGAGAATTAAACGGGCTGTTTCTCAAGACAGAGGACGGTCTTAACGGCAAATCAAGGCACTCACAGATGCTTATTGCAGTTCTATAACTCTCAGGCGACACGACAAGAGGGTATGAAGTAGAAACGGCGTCTGAAAGGTCTTCGGTTGTTTCAGCGTCACAAAATGGGTCGTTTACTGTTTGCTCAAAAGCACCAAGCACAGGACATTGAACATTGGTCTGAGGTTTAGTTTTTGACGAAAAAAAGTTCAATTTGGATTGCCCTGATGGCTTCCAACGGTACTAACATGACAAAAAAATGCCTCCTGAAGTATTTTCACAGCGGTGGAGGCTCCCTTCTCGTGTCGGGTGCCTTTTCCTACTGAGGAGAAATGAAGCTTCAGGAGGTGCATGGTCATCAAATATCCGCTAGTCATGTCGACATGTTACAAAAATCTTCTTTGTCGACAGTACGCCCTTGTTTGTGTGGTGATGGATGGTTTTTCCAGCAGGATAATGCAGAAGTCCATAGTACCTGGCCGACTGTAACCTTCTTTAAAAAAATGGGGTCCCCGTTTTACGTCATTCAGCATGTTCTCCAGACTTGAACCCAATAGAAATTTTTTTGAGATGGATGGCGAGAGATGTTTACGGAAATGGTACACAATTTGTGCCAGTAAGCGAACTAGGAGCTAACACAATGTTCTCCAGCCCTCATGGAAACCCTCATTTCTGGCACCAATGCCACGAAGAATTTTTCAGGTTATCAACAAGAATTGAGGCAGTACTCATTACTAAGTTCAATTTTACTCACCTCAACGTCCTATAGTCGAAAAATTATCTACGATTTCTGTTCTGTTTGTGGTCTTATAAGTTTGATTAGCGGAAAAGACTCATTATTTGATAGTGTACATTTCTTAATAAACTATTACAGCAGGGATTTTTCGTCTTTCTCACCTTTTACCTTTAGGAATTACTGATCCCTAGTCAAAGGAGTTGATATATTTATCCCTGAAATGTTAATTTCTTACGTTTTCAAGTGACTGTAAACCTTTGATCAGGAGTTTATAATGGGCACTGCACGCTGATGAAATAATAATAGAGTTATCTGTGTTTTCCAGCAGTCAGTGTGCCAGGCTCTGGATGTATAATTATACCTCATAACTAACTCATTACCGCAACGATCTGTTGCAAAAAAAAAAAAAAAAATTGAGAGAGCGCAACGTTTCAAATAAAAATTCTCTTCAATTTTGTCCCGGACATTGAAATTTTATGATTACCAACCTATTAAGCGAACATCAGTAATGGGGAAGTGTTAATGGAAACTTGTTTTACCGGTACCGACTGCCTCACGTACGTCAAAGTGTGACGTTAATTACGGAGTTAGCGACGTGATTCTTTAAAAAAAAAAAAGAAAAAAAACATTGTATTTATACGATGCCTGTAACAGTCGTATCGGATGACATCAAAAAATTTGAATTGGGTATAAAACGGAGCATCTATCTTTGTGTCGTGAAGTTAGTTAACCTCACACCAGAATAGACGTTTTACCATTGCTTGTCAAACTGAATCTAATTTTTTTGTTTAATTAAAGACATTAAACATTGAGATACTTCTTATTAGGTCAGTTGGAAACTGAGAACCACGAAATGCCTTAGGTGGGAACGTAAACAAGGGATACTATTCATCATTAAATGCTAGCTATTTACAGATCACAGTCTTGTCTGATATTGATAATTCCTCTTGAATTCTACCTATTTTTTTTCTGCCGTTTCAAAAAGTTCTTGCTATATAGTAGAGTAGTCGGAGCCGGTAGAAGTAAAAAAGAGTTTGGGGGCCAGGAGTAGGAGTCGGTAACCTGCTTGTCCTGGAAACCAGAGTTGGATGAAAATAAGGCTATGAAGAGTCCAAGTCGTAAGGCATCGGAGATTTTTGGCTTCAAAGGAGTCGGAGTTGGACACTAGTTGGACGTGAGATCGAGGTAGGTAACCTTGGTCCATCCTACTCTGCAACCCTTATAATTATATTCTTGTAGACATTTATGCCTGGCCATGCTAACTCATCTAATTACGCCCATTAAAAATAAAAGACCAGTAGCATAGACATCGCAATACTTAACTATCCCCTCTTCCCAATTGGTCCTCACGGCAAACTGACAAAACCTCGATAAAATCTTTTCCAGTCGTTAGAGCCTCAGACAAAAATAACTATTCTTGAAGACGCAAGGCATGCATCTGTTGAAAAGAAAAATGCGTACATGAGCACTGGCCAATGATAAATAGCGAAATTAATATTAGCCGAACTGATGTCATTTTGGTTCCTATAAGTCCCATGATCATATCCACCGTTTTCATATCCAGTTAGGTATTTCTTTTTCTTTTTCAAGGCTCGCCACAAATAGTTTACTTTTTTGTTTGAGGCCGCTACGTTGACGGGAAGAGATTCGCTTGAAGTTTGATCAATTTGCCGTCATGCCCACCTGCTATTTTGAGGGGTCACTCAAGTATAGGGAAGTCTGTGACGGAAGTAAATCAATACTGCCAAAACGCTGCTAGTGGGTGCTGGTGACGTACGTCTTCTCAGCTGCAAGGATTCGGTGTCGCGCTTTTTGCATTTGCAAATCCCGCCTGACTAACATAGACCATGGCAATGGAGAACGGTTGTGTGATAAATTTATGGTAAGCCGTTTAGATCAAAAATTGCGCGTTATAACAGTATGTTTGAAGCTAAGCCATTGCGTAGTTCTGACTGTCATGTCACAGGTTGCAAGCAATCTCTACTAACTGCTTTCACTTTCTATTTGCGTTAACCTATCTTCACAAGCAGATTCAACTATCGATACAAGAAGGCATCGAGAGCAATGTCGAACTGACAAGGAATAAACAGCGCACTGGGTGCTGCTGTAATTACGTTCACTGATATTTTTATAATCCATCTACTATAATACCTCCATGCGCCACGCCCCAGTTCATTATGAATCAAGAAAAAATAAAGACGTAAGACTGTCAGGATCTGGTGGCTAGAGCAGAGAATTGTGAAAGATTCATAATATATATTATTTTTTCGCTAAATTATTCAAAATTCAGTGGAATAATGGTTAAAGAGCGTGATAAAGTGGCTACTGACTTTCAAATCAGTACTATATAATATGTCACGTCGTGTTTTTATTTATTTATTTATTGATTTATTTATTTATTTGTTTATAACTATACTAGTGGCCCGTGCCGTCATTATAAATGACGGCAATAAATTAACACTTCACCAAAACCCCCGCCGTCTTTTGGGCTTCCTCATTTTTCCCCTATCTAATACTGAAGAAAAAGATTCATAGGTACCCAACTTTTTTTTTCGCCTTTTGAAATCTGAATTTTCTCCTATCTTATTAGTTCTATTTTTCCCCTATCTAATACTGAAGAAAAAGATTGCAAGGTACCCAACTTTTTTTTCGGCGAAGAAAGAGATTGCAAGGTACCCCACTTTTCTTTACATTTTGAAATCTGAATTTTCTCCTATCTTATTCCCATAGAGCGTGACAGGAAAGATATAATATATAAATAAATAAATAAAAACACGACGTGAATTATTATATAGT
>LQNS02278165.1:8572250-8590270 GCA_001587735.2 Parhyale hawaiensis
CCGACAGCTGATGTGCATTTATTGTTCGCATTTACTCTGGAGAGATGATGGGCTAGCAATTATGGATATTCCGACAGCTGATGTGCATTTATTGCTTGCATTTACTCTGGAGAGATGATGGGCTAGCAATTATGGATATTCCGACAACTGATGTGCATTTATTGTTCGCATTTACTCTGGAGAGAGATGATGGGCTAGCAATTATGGATATTCCGACAGCTGATGTGCATTTATTGTTCGCATTTACTCTGGAGAGAGATGATGGGCGAGCAATTATGGATATTCCAACAGCTGATGTGCATTTATTGTTCGCATATACTCTTGAGAGATGATGGGCTAGCAATTATGAATATTCCTACAGCTGATGTGCATTTATTGTTCGCATTTACTCTGGAGAGAGATGATGGGCTAGCAATTATGGATATTCCAACAGCTGATGTGCATTTATTGTTCGCATTTACTCCGGAGAGATGATGGGCTAGCAATTATGAGTTCAGGATCCGAAGATTGTTAAATAATTCTATTGATGATGTGCAGTGATTTTTTTGTTGGGTTAATCATAGCCAGTGTTCGAAACCCTAAATTGTTGAATGTTCTTACAGCTGATATGCATTGTTTAATTTTTTGTTATGCAGAAATGACGAGCAAAAAGCTGCGAGTTAGTTATAAAAAATTATTAGATATGTCCACGAAACTTAGATGGCAGCGGTTGCTGAATATCTGCAGTATACCCAGGATTGAGATCGAGAAGTGCTATATGTATGCATGCCCACGCTTTGGATTGAAAATCGTACACATGTAGGTATGTCCAGGTTAGGGATAGATCATTGCTAAGTACCTGCACCTAAGTTAGGAACCGAAAATTTTGAGTGTTTAAAAAGTTCAGACGATATGGGCATTGCTTGCTAGCGGTGCCGTGCGTGGGCGAGCTGATCCAAGTAATGTACCTACGAAAAATTCAAACTATTTCAGTACATTAGTAACGTGGGCTCACTTCAAAGCTGTTCCGAGCGAAAAGATAGTAAGTTGTGGACTTTAAATTGCTAAATGTAAATAGCTGTTTTATGTGCATGAAAAATTCTGAAAGGAATCGATATAATTGTATCAGGCGTACGGCACGTAGTTTTGAAATACAAGAATCTGCCAAAGATGCAGTTGGAAGTAGCTATGTACATGTTGATAGTTTCAGTTTCACCGTGCGGGGTACAAAGCTGTTCGACATTTGAAACGCCACAAGCAATGAAGTTGCAAAGTTCAAAAACTTCGTGAACTTATACCTACTGAAAGTAGCAGGTGAACCAGCTGTAAAGTAGCAGGTGAACCAGCTGTAAAGTAGAAAATGAAGCAGCTGTAAAGTAGCAGGTGAACCAGCTGTAATCTGTTACGTGCACTGTGAAGATAATTCGTATCTGGACCTTCCAGTGCTCACGGGGTGCAGTTAAGACAACTCGTCAAACAGCGGTTGTCGTAAAAATCGCCACCTGGACCTCGTCCGAAGCCCAACAAAGCAAGATATTCCTCACATTCCAGTGCAGTCGGACGCCTGGAGATCACAAAACACAGCTAAATGCAGACAGGGGCTTGGTGTAAGCGAGACAAAGGGCAGTCCGAATAGTAAATGTAGGTAATAAAATGGTTCAAGTTGAGACATATCGGTTCTAAAAGGAGTGAGAGTTCTGTTACCGTGAAGTGCTATACTGATACTGCTAAAAAACTGAGAACTGCGTGTATAGGTACTCGTTTGATTTCTCTGGATGATGTCCTCGACTTCTGCTTTTCTCAACTTTAATTACTCTTCCTATTTTGAAAAAAAAAATGTTTTCCCTTCATAGATTGAGTAAAAAATACTGTTATACAGGGATCTCTCTTTACGGAAAATTATGTTACTACTTACATTTTGTCTTTCTTCACGTTTGCACCCTGACTGTCTGCTAGAGTAAATCTACAGGCTAACTGGCAATTTTCTTCCAGTGCCAGCCCAAAGACACTGAGCCCTTAATAAACTCCTGAGCTAAAGTTTAGGACCACTTGAAAATGTAGGAAAATAACAACGTTCTAGTGGTAAATTAACTCCTTCGACTAGGGATCAGTAACTCTCTCTAAAGGTAAAAGGTGAGAAAGACGAAATATACCTGCTGCAACAGTTTATTAAAAAATGGACATTTATGTCAAATAATCCAAAAAGTCAACTAGGTTTAATATTCTGGTCCAGTTATTTACAAATCAAGATCCCATTAAAGGCCACAAAGCCTAGTCAATGTCCAAACGTGACTATCACACGTCCACAGTGATACGGGAAAGTAAGCTAACTCTCTGAATCCGAACGTGGTCCAATTGTTGAACTGCATAGGCGAGGTTTGTCGCAGCGCGCAATCGCAGCTAAAATTCACCGCAGGAAAACTGTGAAATGCAACTTCCTACATGACCATGAGAGTTGTGAAACAGCAAAATATATTGGTAGACCGACAAAAATTTCCCCTGCAATGAGTAGGAGATTTGAAACGGGTAGTTTCTCAAGACAGAGGACGGTCTTCCAGACAAATCAAGGCACTCACAGATGCTGATTGCAGTTCTCTAACTCTCAGGCGACACGACAAGAGGGCATGAAGTAGAAACAGCGTCTGAAAGGTCCTCGGTTGTTTCAGTGTCACAAAATGGGCCGTTTACGGTTTGCTCGGGAGCACTAAGCATGGAGCATTGAAAATTGGTGTGAGGTTTTGTTTTCTGACGAAAAAAAGTTCAATTTGGATTGTGCTGATGGTTTCCAACGGTACTAGCATGACAAAGAGATGCCTCCTGAAGTGTTTTCCAAGCTTCAGAGCGGTGGGGGCTCAGTTGTCGTGTCGGGTGCCTCTTCCTATAGGGAAGAAATGAAGCTTCAGGAGGTGCATGGTCGTCAAACATCTGCTGGTTATGTCGGCATGTTACAAAAATCTTCTTTGACGACAGTACGCCCTTGTTTGTGTGGTGATGAATGGTTTTTCCAGCAGGATAATGCAGAAGTTCACTCTACCCGGCTGACTGTAACCTTCTTTCAAGAAAATTGGGTCCCTGTCATCCAGCATGTTTGCCAGACTTAAATCCAATAGAAAATTTTTTGGGATGGATGGCGAGAGATGTTGATGGAAATGGTACAAAATTTGTTACAGTAAACGAACTAGGAGCTAACACAATATTCTTCCAACCCTCATGGAAACCCTCATTTCTGGCACCTACGCCATAAATAATTTTTCAGGTTATCAACAAGAATTGAGGCAGTACTCATTACTAAGTTCAGTTTTACTCACCTCAACGTCCTATAGTCGAAAAATTATCTACAATTTCTGTTCTGTTTGTGGTCTTATGGTTTTGATTAACGGAAAAAACTCATTATTTGATTAAGTGTACATTTCTTAATAAACTGTTACAGCAGGTATTTTTCGTCTTTCTCACCTTTTACCTTTAGGAATTACAGATCCCTAGTCAAAGGAGTGTATGTATTTATCACTGAAATGTAATTTTTTACGTTTTCAAGTGACTGTAAACTTTTGATTAGGAGTTTATAATGGGCACTGCACGCTGATGCAATAATAATCGAATTTTCTGTTTTTCTGGCAGTCAGTGTGCCAGGCTCTGGATGCGTAATTATACCTCATAACTAACTCATTACCGCAACGATCTGTTAAAAAAAAATTGAGAGAGCGCAACGCTTCAAATAAAATTCTCTTCATTTTTGTCCTGGACATTGAAATTTTATGATTACCGACCTATAAAACGAACATCAGTAATGGGGAAGTTTCTATGGAAACTTGTTTTATCGACTGCTCCACAGTCGTCAAAGTGTGACGTTAATTACGCAGTTAGCGACGTGATACTTTTAAAAAAAATTATTGCATTTATACGATGCCTGTAGCAGTAGCATCGGATGATATCTGACAATCGCCTAAATTTTTTTGGATTGGGTATAAAACGGAGCATCTATGTTTGTGACGTGATGTTAGTCAACCTCACACCAGAATAGATGTTTTACCATTGCTCATCATATTGAATCTAATTTTTTTTTTGTATAATTAAAACATTACACATTGAGATACTTCTTATTAGGTCAGTTGGAAACGGTGAACCACGAAATGCCATAGGTGAGAACATAAACATAGGATACTATTCATCACTAAATGTTAGCTATTTACAGATCACAGTGTAGTCTGATAATGATAATTCCTCTTGAATTTTACCTTCATTTTTTTCTCTGCTGTTTCAAAAAGTTCTTGCTATATTGCAAAGTAGTCAAAGCCGGTAGATGTAAAGACAGTTTGGGGGCCAGGAGTAGGAGTCGGTAACCTGCTTGTCTTAGAAATCAGAGTCGAATGAAAATAGGGCTATGAAGAGTCCAGGTTGGACTCCGACTTCAGAGGAGTCGAAGTTGGACAGTTATTGGACAGAGTGGTAGGTAACCTTGGTCCATCCTACTCTGCAACCCTTATAATTATACTCTTGTAGACATTTATGCCTGTCCATACTAACTCATCTAATTACGCGCATTAAAAATCAAAGACCGGTAGCATAGACATCGCAACACTTGAGTATCCGCTCTTCCCAAGTGGTCCTCAAGGCAAACTGATAAACCTTGATAAAATCTTTTCCAGTCGTTAGAGCCTCAGACAAAAAAAGAACTATTCTTGAAGATGCAAGGCATGCATCTGTTGAAAAGAAAAATGCGTACATGAGCACTGGCCAATGATAAATAGCGAAATTAATTTTAGCCGAACTGATGTCATTTGGGTGTCCAATAAGTCCCATGATCACATCCACCGTTTTCATATCCAGTTAGGTATTTCTTTTTCTTTTTCAAGGGTCGCCACAAATAGTTTACTTTTTTGTTTGAAGCCGCCACGTTGACGGGAAGAGATTTGATTGAAGTTTGATCAATTTGCCGCCATGCTCACCTGCGATTTTGAGGGGTCACTCAAGTATAGTGAAGTCTGTGACGGAAGTAAATCAATACTGCCAAAACGCTGCTATAGTGGGTACTGGTGACGTACGTCATCTCAGCTCTAAGGATTCGGTGTCGCGCTTTTTGCATTTGCAAATCCCACCTGACTAACATAGACCATGTCAATGGAGAAAGAACGGTTGTGTGATGAATTTAAATTTATGGTAAGTCGTTTAGATTAAAAATTGCGCGTTATAACAGAATGTTTGAAGCTAAGCCATTGCGTAGTTCTGACTGTCATGTCACCGGTTGCAAGCAATCTCTACTAACTGCTCTCACTTTTTGTTCACGTTAACCTATCTTCACAAGCTGATTCAAATCTCGATACATGAAGGTATCAAGAGCAACGTTGAACTGACCAAGGAATAAACAGCGCACTGGGTGCTACTGTTGCATTTGTGTAATTACGTTCACTGATATTTTTATATAATCCATCGACTACGTCTTCCCGCCACTCCCATGTTCATTGTGAATCAAGAAAAAAAACAAAGACGTAAGACTGTCAGGATCTGGTGGGTAGAGCAGAGAATTGTGAAACATTCATAATATTATTTTTTTCGCTAAATTATTCAAAATTCGATGAAATAATGGTAAAGAGCGTGATATAGTGGCTATGACTTTCAGATACAAAAGTAAAGCATTACCGAGAATAAAAAATACCATGGTACCATATATATGCATGGCACTCTTGTTATAGCACTAAAGCGCTGCGAAAGTACATAAATTCTCACAAGAATATGGTTGAAATGAATAAAAGTAATAATATACTGAAAACTAACGATGCTGCATATGCGGTTACGTACGCTCCGTAGAAATAACTCGCTCTGTGTTTCACGCACTGCCGGTCACTGCATGAGTGCCTCGACGACACACATACTCGTGTTAGGCGACGTGCATAGCACTACCTGAAACTCCGCCGTTGTTCCTTTAAGATATGGACACAGGGATTCTATCAGCTGGAAAATAGTGCCTGCGTAACCTAGTGCTGGTGAGAAAGTGGTGAAACCATGGATCGAGTATCAGTGCTCAAATGAGTTATTATTATTATTATTATTATAATACTTTTTTAACCTCCGAAGCTCATATGAGTTGTTACTAACTTAGTAATGACATGGAAAGATTCCCTTTGGGTTATTAATGATAGGAACAGATTACCTTTGAGAGACCGAGATTCTCTTGCGTGCAGCTGCAGACCCAGCAATGGTATATAATCCTGACGCCGGCACTCTTCTAACATCATTGCTTTCAGTTCAGTAATTCAATAATAAGCCTCCCCGTGTCTGCTGTCGCAATGGCGAGAAACAGGCCGTTAGCGAACGGATATGCGCGATCTTTTCCGCTACTCTTCTACCTGTCGCTTTTGGAATGAACTCGTTAGCGTCAAAGCTTAGAGACAGTTTTATTTACTAAAAAATTGTTCTTTTTGCCACGAGAAATCTCGTGTTATCATATGTCTGGTAGCGAAGATTTCTGTCGTTTTTTATGTGTTACTGCTACGATGGATTATGTTGTTTGGTGTCCCATTAAAGTTAGGATAATTTTTGTAATCTTCATAGATAAGTAGGTACATTAAGTTTGGTTAGCGATGTTGTATGTATGGATGTACGTATACGCTGGTGTGTCCTACCGTCATACTCGTTGGCCTCATTGTTTTTTTAATGCCAAACAATAACAAAAAGAAAAAAGAAAACCAAGAAGTGCTAGAAATTTAAATACATTGGCGTCTCAGCTACGGAGATTGGTATAGGTATCAAGCTCAGTCAAGTGGTGAACATCTGAAGTTTTATTTCTGGAGTTTACTCTGCGTGGTCTGTGTCATTTCTAGTGAAGATAGTGTACCCTATCTTTCAATCGAAGAAAGAAGACTGAAGAGACTGGATACAAACTAAGCACACTGAGTGACGCACTTGGTACTGGTAGAAGAAAATACGTGCTCGTAATATATATAACATGTCAAGCAACGGAAGCTGCAGCTGCAGAAGAGAAGGCTTTCATCTTCCAAGCCTAAGAGAAAGACCCAAATAATTCAGAACAGTTACTTTTTTGATTGAGGCGAGCTACAGAAAATGCTGTGTCTGCAGTATTTTCATGGAAATTATTCGCTGTTAATTTGAAACTCTATATCTTTCTGTCTCATCCCCTAGACAATCAGCTGCTGAGTTTTCTCCTATTTATCCTTCAAATTGAAACAGAGGGGCCAGCCAAGCAAGCAACCAACATACTGTGTATTATTATTTTTTTCGCACAGTGGATTCATTGATTTACTCTTCACTATGCCCTTGAAATATTAATTTCTGCCTAGATCACACTATTTAAGTGCGACTGAGCGTTTATTGGCATATAAATTTCCTGTCTGTTGGCGTCGGCGACATTCGCTCATTGTAGGCTTTTCTGATTGGGATTCTAGATCATTCTAGTTCACGCGCCTCTTTAAGGACTCGCTTTTCGCGTATCGGACAGCGTTATTTCAGTGATGTTCAATTATTAGGATTGCCAATGGAGGGCTATATGCTTGGTGCAGTAACGCCGTAGGTTACTGTGCTCCTCGTCTTAGCTCTCCAAATACGTAAATCCTTTCGTGTCTGCTTGAAATGTCACTTTTATTAGAATTGCCACTGTTTGTGTATATATAACATTCACACTCGCGTTCTCAGCAGCTGCCACGAAAGGGCCAAAGGATGGTCCATGCAGTCCTGTTACTCGTACAAAACAATGTACATTTGTTCGAGTTGGGTAGGATACAAATTAATCAGCTGCTCCCGCCGCTGGCCGCCATATTGTCGATTTCTTCGGAAATGAGTTGGCTTGTGGTCGGTCGCCCCGCGGTCCTGGTATCGGAGAAACGTCAGCCGCAGCACTGCGCACTTCATCCACTGACTCCATTCTACGCTCCTGCGAATAAAAAAGTGAAGAAGTATTGAGATGATGATAGTAATAATAGTAATGATTAAAATAATAACAATATTAATGAGCCAAACGATGAGTGAATAGTTGTTGAAAGCTAAGCATCTGTTGACTCATCCGGTGACCGAGTGGTAAAAAAAGTCTGTAAAAGTCTGTTGAAACTCATGTTCACTATACTGATTATATCTAGTTACTATACTGCCGCTTTTGCAAAAGCATTGTTTGGAGTTTACAGGAGCCAGCTAAGGTACAAGAAATTCCAAAATTGGTCCTCAGTGCAGACTTGCTGTTTCCGCTCTTCACTTGTTCCGGACATCGCTTCCATGGCGCCTATTCGGAGATTTGCAGCGCCCCACATAGAGTCTAGTCTGTGCAGTCCGCTTCGGGAAGCACTGCCTTCGGTACTGCTCTGTCAAGTTCTTGCAATTTTGAAGTACTACCGAACCAAAGAACTCGACAATATTTCCTAAACCCACAACTTTCCAATAGCGCCTAACAAAAGAACTTTACAATAGTGCCTAACCAAAGAACTTCACAATAGTGCCTAACCAAAGAACATTGCAGTAGTGCCTTACCAAAGAACATTGCAGTAGTGCCTAACCAAAGAACATTGCAGTGGTGGCTTAAGTACCAAAGAACATTGCGGCAGTGTTTCACCAAAGAATTTTACAGTAGTGCCTAACCAAAGAACGTTGCAGTAGTGCCTTACCAAAGAACATTGCAGTAGTGCCTAACCAAACAAACAACGTTGCAGAAGTGCCTTACCAAAGAACATTGCAGAAGTGCCTAAACTAAGAGCATTGCAGTGGTGGCTTAAGTACCAAAGAACATTGCGGTAGTGTTTAACCAAAGAACATTGCGGTAGTGTTTAACCAAAGAACATTGCGGTAGTGTTTAACCAAAGAACATTGCGGTAGTGTTTAACCAAAGAACATTACAGTAGTGTCTAACCAATCAAAGAACGTTGCAGAAGTGCCGTACCAAAGAACATTGCAGTAGTGCCTAAACAAAGAGCATTGCAGTCGTGGCTTAAGTACCAAAGAACATCGCGGTAGTGTTTAACCAAATTTAAGAACCTTAATTACAGTGGTGTCTAACCAAAGAACGTTGCAGAAATGCCTTACCAAAAAACTTTGCAGTAGTGCCTTATTGAAGAAGTTTGCACAGAACATGCCCAATTTTTTGTATGAGCACCTGAAAATAATTTTTTCTTTTAAAAACACTGAATTACAGAACTTTCGCTTTTCATCCTGACTCTTCGAAGTGTCTGGATCAGTTAGCCTTCTAAAATCAAGCTCAACTTCCGGAAAGCAAACCCCTGTCGTTTACCAGCCGAATGAATTATGCATGATCTCATCAGAAAAACATGGACTTCTTCTGTTTTTCTTAGACAAAATTACCCAGTCTTGATGAGAGGACTTGTCAGCACGTACAGGGCGGCCCTCTTGGAAGAATTGCTTGGAAGTTCATCCGGAGCAAACTGCCTTATTCGCTGACAGAGTTGAGTTTGTTTGTGTTGTCGCTAGAAATTCACGAGCAAAAAATAGCTGTTTTAATCTACCAAATGCAGGTCTGCCAAAAGAAAGGCCTGGTAATCATCTGGAGTGAAGTGTCTTGTACGCTTGTTTCGTTGTGCATGTGGCTAATTTTGCTAACAATTTCATTAGCAAAATTCATTTTTTTTAGTCCACTGAAAGACGTTCTGTCAAGAGAAAACGATCTGGCGTGAACTGCTGTATATGCGTGCTAACAGAATCTCTTTTTTTTGCGGTGCTGTTCTCCAATTCCTCACTTGTCAAAAGTTCATAAGGGAAATAATAGTTTCTGCACAATTTACCAGTTAAAAGATGGTCTGGCGTAAACTGCCGTGTGCGCCAATAAATTCGTTGGTATTTCTTTGGTATTATTATTATTATTATTATTATTATTATTATTATTAATAAGTAACAACAGACTGGCGATGTGGGAACGGAGAAAACTCCATGAGGTTGACAAACCCCACGCAACCAGCCCAGCGAGTGAAGAAAAAAAAGAAAGAGAAGTTCCGAGATCACAGAATAGTTTTGTGTACAGATCATTTAAAGCTGCCAATACCCGCACAAGCAAGACAGAGCTATCTAGACCATTCCAAACGTTCACACACGATGGAAAAACGAACGAGAATACTGGCCCGTACGTCATCGTAACGGTTCCAAGGCAAACAAATGAAGAGCACCAGTACGCCAAGTTATACCTCACCCGAACAAATAGCTTCGGAAGAAAATCAGACAGTGAATGACTAAGGCAGTTATAAATTTTGTACAAAGAGCAGACCTCACCAACTCTGCGACAATGCGCCAGATCACAGGACACAACACCATCCAGCATGAACGCACATCGGTGAACCACTTTGTTAAGCACACACAGATGACAATCGGCCGCAAAACCCCAGACTACGGAGCAGTATTCCAGAGGAGGGAGGACATAGCAAGTAAAGCAGCGACGTGTCAATTCTACCGAGCTAAACACCTTCCAAGCGCACCTCAAAAGGCCAATTTTCTGCGATGCACGTTGGGCAACCAAACGAATGTGGGGCTCAAACGACAACTTTTAATCTAAATTGACACCCAAGATTACGAAGTCATCAACCACAGGAAGTGACACACCATCCAGGAAAAGGAGGTCTCACTGTACTCGACCTGGGCACGAGCATGGTCTTAGTCTTACCCGCATTTAGCCTCATCCCCAACTTGAACACCAGGAATCAATCACTTCCAAATCATGCTGAATGGATACTGAAACCTCCAACCTATCGTTAGGATTTTTATCGCAAACAGCCAGTAAAGGAACATCATCAGCGTAACCAACAAGTAAATTATTAACGAGATCAAACGGGTCCGCTGCATATTCAATGAATAACATAGGGCCCAGAACACTACCTTGTGGGACACCAGAAATCACGTCCAAAAACTCACTCCTCTTCCCATCAACAACTACACATTGACGTCTGTCAGATAAAAACTGACTAAAAAAATTGCCACGAAAACTGAACCACCAATACCCATCAATCTCAGCTTATGGAGTAGCCCAAGGTGATTCACGCGATCAAAAGCAGCACTGAAGTCTCGCTGTACCCACCTTGCCTCATGACCCCCATCAAGAGCCAGCTGCAACACATGAGAAATATGAGGCAGAGCATCACAGGACCCAAGCCCTTACGAAAACCATACTGTGTTGGGGAAGGACACCCCGCTTCTCAAGAATACGACCCAACCTCGACGCAACTAACCTCTCATAAACTTTGGACAAAACAGGTGTAATCGAGATGGGTCTATAGTCCGAGGTTCGGGATGAAACAGAGCCCTTCGGAACAGGCGTCACATGGGCGACAGACTTTTGAGCTGCCGATTATAGCTGTGCCAAAGTAATTAAAATTTGAAAGCATTGAAATTCTTGCGAAGTTGTCTTATGCTGTTATGGAATCGCTGGTTATTGCATATATATATATATTACCGTAGTTGGGAGATAAAGAGTACATTTCTGTATATATTACGTTCTTAGAAGGGGACATCTTCACAACGACAAAAATGAGCATATATCCTCCCCTGAATAGGGGTATCTACCGCTACGTAAAGAGGACGTGAAATAAAATCTACGGACCGTTCCGCCGTCTTCTCGATAGTAAAATGCGTTTTGGTTTTTGATAATCCACCCCCACCGACCACCTTAGTACAGAAGCCCTTCCCAATGAGCTGTTACGGGGTATGGAAATAGAATGAATAAACGTGGTACATGTCCCCAAGGGGCGAGCTATTCCCCAACCTACCTAACTAAAAGACTTAGCGATTGGGAATCATACGGCAGCTGGATCAGTAAAACACACGTAAAGATCTCACAANACGACTTTTCGCGTCGAACATTGAATGTTGACACCCTACATTCTTACTTGATATTATATTTTCTATAGACATTAATTACTGTCCTATATTTAACGTAGTGGTGCAAATTCTATATTTATATATGCACATATTTTTTTTTTTTTTTTGTGAATCCATGTTTTCGTAACAGAGCTCTTATACCCCGAGAACCTTGTAGGTTAGGTAGGCAAGGACTGGTTCGTCCAATATGCTGTTTTTAAGTGTTTTAAAGTGTTTTAGAACGTATTTTAGTATATTAGAAGAACCAGTCCTGGGCTCCTAACCTACAAGGTGCTCGTCGTAAGAGCTCATTCTTGTTTAGCTGTTCCGTTAGCATACTTAGTCTTTATATGTTATTCCTACCGTGTCCTCTTCTTCTCCCTGTTACAGGTATATATATACATATATATATACACACATAGTATATATAGTGTTCTAAATTCCTCTGCATTCTTACCTCCCCATTTTACGGCTTTTCTTTCATCAGCGAAATGCGGTCATACCGAGACTATTTCGCGGAATTCATTTGGAATAAAATGGCATACGCGCAAAAATAATTTTTTATTAGTACTTTGGCCGTCATTCTCACTCGTGAAAAATTCATTTAAGACTGGGGCAGTAGTGAATTTAAAATCCTTTCAGTATTTACGTCGCTAAGCCTCAAAATAAAGAGTAAAACTAAAATAGCTGTTGGTAAATATATTTTATTAAAGCCATTGCTTTTAATAAAATGCCTTCACTGACAGCTATTTTAGTCGTACTTTTTGTTTAGTAGTATTTATTCATTATAGTATCTGAAAACTGGAGCCCTAACAAATGTATTGTTCGGAACTCATGTTGATGAAATTTCCGCAACCATACGCTTACTACTGACAACGTCTATTTAGTATCCATACAGCATTTTTCCGGTTTCACGGCAGACTTTTCTGTAAAATAAAGTTTCTGGCCAATGTCTCTGACAAATTTTCTTCTTATAAAATGCAATGTATTTACCTTGTCTTCGGCATATTCCTGCAAAATTCAGTATGTTTGAATGTGTCATCGATGAACACTGTTGTGTTGTGAAATACTACACCTGTGTACCCTGTCTTCCATCAACAGTACTAAATCTGCCGCTCGGAGACCTTCAGAAATCAGAAACATGCTGCCTTATCCTTGCCCCGTGTCATCTATTTTTGTTCTTACCGCTTTGGCGTGAAGTCTCTCATGTCAGGAAGCCTTCGGCGAAATGCTTAGTTTTTCATGAAGCTTTTCAAGTACAAAGGGAAGCAGGCAGGCTCCTTAGAATTGATTTTTAGCTGGGGTGGAGCAAATTAATTTAATGCCAGTAAAAAAAGTTAGTGTGCCTCTTCTGCTCTTTTGTGTACGCTGCTTTACATGAATTTTTTAATGACTCGGTCTTTGACCAAATATTGAGCGTACTAAGCTCTTGGTTTGTTGACAGTCATTTTGAAACTCCATCCCTGTTCTCTTAATTCTTGACCTCATTCAATGTATACCTGAATATCGGTGATTAATGCCCATGATCATACTCATTTTCAGATTTTTTCTATTTTAAGCTTAAAATGTTTTGAGACCACGTTACGTATCACTATATATGACCTTAATTTCCGCATGCAGACGTGCAGTTTTATTGCTTTGTCGTAATTCGTGGGTGATGTTGTCTCCTCTCAATTCGTAGATTGTCAATGATATTCTGACAAATTCGTGTTAGTACGTTGAGGATTTGATATAAATGTTGTGCATTTGTGTAGACACCAGTCTACGGTAGGAGTTAGAAAGTTGCGCCCGCCTATGTAGCAAGGTAGAAATCGATAGGTTGCATACATCAGACTTCATCGGTGAATCTGTAACATGTGCTCGTGAATATTGCTGTCTCCTTACGAACCCACAATAGATTATTGCATCGCTTTTGCCCTTAATATTTTCTTATTTTTCCAAAAAAATAAAAGGGCAAAGGATAAACTCGTGGAGCGATTGTCATTGATGAAAAACCTTAGTTGAATGACTAAATACCAATGTTTTGAACTTGAAAGCCATTAGAAATATCTGAATAGAGTGAAAATTGATCAATAGTTCTGAATTTCAATTAATACTATGGTACACAAAGTCTGAAAGTAATGAACTAAATGGTGATGGAGACAGGAAAAATAAAAAGTAGACTAAAAATTGAAAATAACTAGTTGCAAAGGATGAAATAGATGCATGACATTATGTTGAAGTTTTTTAGTCCTCATATCAAAAGAGATTCTAAAATTCGCAATTCACATGGAGTACTGGCTGTCCTCATAAAACTGTAAACTTAGCTAAACGGACGGATTCGTTGCACCTTTCGTCATGAGATCTTATGGAAGACTAAGAAGAATTGCACAGAATGTGGTCCTTATGATGACTCCTCCCAGCATGCTCAGTAGCACAAACAAGTAGTGACCGTGTTGTCAAGTCCACGTATTGTGACGCACACTGTGCATTAAAGTATTTATTAACGATAGAGCTGATCGAGCATATGGTAAGGGTGCCATTTCTGAAGTTGAATTAACAGCCTAATTTAAAATTTATTAGAAAGCATTTATACTGGTATTTCATGAAATATTTGGAAAATAATGTTTTGTGTTCCGTGTTTAGTTTTTCAGAGAGACAAACTACAGTAAGGTAAATAGACATTGTTTTTGGGCAACGTTGCAGTAACAGTGTGTGAAATTGCCTTTGTATTTATGATTGGAACCTTTCAGGGTAAGAACTTTAATTTGTGAATTATTTTGCTGGAAGTTCCTGTTCTGTTCAGCTGCTTTTCTCCCTAACTAGTAGCCTCCAATTTCGTTGTAGCTCCGCGCATATGTTATTCTTTTTTTGTATAGGCTTGCCTCCCACGGGTACTTCTCATTTACCTGTGTGTATGAAACGCCCGAGAGGGTTTATGCCCATGCAGGCGGAGGTTTTGTTCACTTTGCTGATAGTGCTGCTCGTAAAAAATTCATGTTCTTAGTGACGTCATAATTTTCCATTTACATTTACATCCCATTTTTTTGCCACACCGCACACTACCTCTTACATTACTCCGGCTGCACAGCGTCTACAGACGAGCACTCCTGGCTTTAGCTACTGGTAGTACCTACTATTCTTCCAAAGATTAACGTTTTTAATACGGTTAAACTGTCCCATTTGCCCTCACTTCCCTCATCCCTCCCACACAACGCACTGCCTCCACATCGCTCCAACAGCCCAGCGAAGTCGTCCATGTCGCTCAGCAGCAGCCGTCTCAAATCCCTAACGTCTGCCTCCATTTAGCGAAAAATTCTGCTCCATTTTCTGCTGCCGGCAACCGCTGCATTTAATTTTACCGGGGGTCTTGCCGTGCATTTCCTCCTACTCCTCCTGCCAAGGCTTCTTCTCCATGACGCTGCCTGTCGTTTGCTGACGGGTTAGTTTTCTCTTCGCAACTACTGTAAGTTATTACCATATGTTTGTGACTTACTAACGAGTTGTTTTCTTTACGCTTGAGTAAATATAGACAACTACATTAAGTTATTACCATATACTTGTTACTTTCTGACGAGTTTATTGTCCTTTCGCTTAGGTTATTACTGTAACAGCAGCGAAATCGCATATTTTAATGTCTGCGTTCAAACTTATCGAAATTTTTCTAACGTCAGACCCTAAGTAACATGTTGGTTCAACTTTTAAAAGTTTCCGTATTTTATTTCAAGCATCTCCCGCAGTGTCGTGTCTTTTTAAGTTTGCCTCTAGACCAGTAGCATGTGCTTTAGTGTAGCTGCAATATCTTGACTATATATGGCATTTCCGATACTTATTTCTGTTTGTCTGTCACCAGGATAACGCAAAAAGTTATGAACCGATTTGGATGAAATTTACAGGGATTGTTAGGTATGTTAGTAGGAACAGATGATTAACTTTTGGTGAAGATATGTCCATCCGTTTGTTTGTTTGTCTGCGTTATTTTTCTCGATGCCATAATTCAAAAAGTTATGGATGGATTTTGATGAAATTAACAGGAGTTGTTAGGTATATAACAAAGAGTAGACCACATTTTGGTAATAGTCCGTTTGTTCGTTCGTTCGTTTGTCACTGTTTTTAATTTTATGCTTGTTAGCACAATAACTCAAAAAACAATGAATAGATATTTATGAAATTTATAGGAGTTGTTAGTAATGGTAAAATACATAAATGATCAAATTTTGGTGCAGATCGGTTAGTTCGTTTGTATGTTTGACGCATATTTGTCATAACGTTTGTTAACAGTATAACTCAAAAAGTTATGAACGGATCTTCAAAAAAATTGAACAAGTTGTTATTAATATAAAAAAGCACAAATGATTAGATTTTGAAGCTTATGCAAAGAAAATTATGGTTTCAGAGCCAATATGAATTTTTGCTACCGTTGCCTCACATAGCGGAGGTATGCGCTCTCAGAGTGCTCTAGTTACTATATATTATCTACTCGCATTCGAGATGCCTATTCTTATCATGCTGATATTGCATCAGCAGACACAGGTGCTGTTCTGTTCAACGGTCTGAAATAGACGGTGCTTGAAGTAAGGGCATATAATTCAATTTCGTACGGAAACATGCGGTATTTATTTGCTTTAGATGATGCTGTAGCGTATGTATTCTGAAGAAACATCTTCCTAAAATAAGTTTCCAAGGTAATTGCCAGTATTTGTCTTCCTGTTACTGCATTTGAACTTTTCAGTAGTCCGAAATATAAAATCAGCGTCCTATCATTTTTAGTGATTTCACAGTGCATTTTTTTTATGAAAATATTTTGAAATTTTCCTTCCTTTCCCCCGACGGTGCTTCCCCCTTCGTGGATTCCTCCTCTCACGCGGTGCTCAGTGCGTTCTTCATTCCTTTCTTTGGGATCCCTTGGGATATCCATCGAGATTTAACCCTGTCTCAATTATTCTGGACTGTTGCGCTTCACATCCTCAAGGGTGTATCGTGGGTCCTATTTCTGTAAGAATATCTATGGGCCTCAAGGTCGGCCCGATTGCCTTACCGCGCGAGTTGTTGCACCTGACTGTAGTTTCTGCTGTTAAGGTTATAGTTTGTATAATTGGGTAGGTTGTCGATGCCGTACCTTCTACATCGTGACGTACTTAGGCCGCCGATTGCGGCAACCGCACAGATATAGAACTCTAAATGAGTTAAATGCTGAAATAATTGAAATAAAAAATATATATTTCGTGAGACATTCTTGGCTACTAACCATATCTTAATGCTTCTTGCGTTGCAAGAGCTCTTCTTTTCATACTAATAGGAAAAACCGTTATAGTGACACACCACTACCCGAGTAAGCTAGGGTTTACCTCTGGAAATCATCAATGACCCTATTTTTGCGGGGAAAAAGTATTTTGGAATTTACAGGCTTGAAAGTACATTTTTATTCACGCACATGTCCCATTACCTCATTCCTGTCTGATGGACATATTTGTGAACCTTACAAATAGTGCAATAGTCAGCGCTACCTACGATTTTCTACACAACATTTTTTTATTAGCGCTTTACCGTTATTTGCTAGAATTCTCTAAACTAAATCTAACAAATCCTAACAATTTGTATCGTTTTGCTGTTTTTTTTTTTTGTCACATCAGCTCCGGCGTCACTTTCCTATCATTTTCTGACGGGCTCGTTTTCTCGTTGCAGGTGCGTTAGCGTGAGGTCTTCTCTCTCCTCTTCAAGGCGGCCGGTCGGTGAGTTCTTGCATTACTTCTTAACTCCAGCAAACTCCATTAGCGGTCGTGCTGGAGTCGCGCTCCCAGCTCCTGAGAAAACATTTGACTGTGAAAGCCTTTTGCCTCCGTCCCTCGATGTCTTGCTGATATTTTGTTGTTTTCAGCGGCGGCTGTCTTATGCTGCATGGTGTTGTGTTCTTTTGTAGTCGCTGTCTCGTGTTGTGTTCTTTTGTAGTCGCTGTCTCGTGTTGTGTTCTTTTGTAGTCGCTGTTTCGTGTTGTGTTCTTTTGTAGTCGCTGTCTCGTGTCGTGTTCTTTTGTAGTCGCTGTCTTGTGTCGTGTTCTTTTGTAGTCGTTGTCTTGTGTCGTGTTCTTTTGTAGTCGCTGTCTCGTGTCGTGTTCTTTTGTAGTCGCTGTTTCGTGTTGTGTTCTTTTGTAGTCGCTGTCTCGTGTCGTGTTCTTTTGTAGTCGCTGTCTCGTGTCGTGTTCTTTTGTAGTCGCTGTCTCGTGTCGTGATCTTTTGTAGTCGCTGTCTCGTGTCGTGTTCTTTTGTAGT
>LQNS02278165.1:8591845-8614582 GCA_001587735.2 Parhyale hawaiensis
TCGTGCTGGTGTTGTGTTCTTCTGTAGTCGCTGTCTCGTGCTGGTGTTGTGTTCTTCTGTAGTCGCTGTCTCGTGCTGGTGTTGTGTTCGTTTGTAGTCGCTGTCTCGTGTTGTGTTCTTTTGTAGTCGCTGTCTCGTGTCGTGTTCTTTTGTAGTCGCTGTCTCGTGTTGTGTTCTTTTGTAGTCGCTGTCTCGTGTTGTGTTCTTTTGTAGTCGCTGTCTCGTGTTGTGTTCTTTTGTAGTCGCTGTCTCGTGTTGTGTTCTTTTGTAGTCGCTGTCTCGTGCTGGTGTTGTGCTCTCAGCAGCCGGTATCATGTTTGTGTTGCGTTTTTTAGCTATCGCCAGGTTTATTACAATGAGGAAATATTCACTTATTCTACTGCTGGTTGCCATTTTGCTACTGGTGTGTTTCTGCAAATTCGCGCTTCCATCACGGGTAAGAATAGTATTCATTTTCTTTATTTCTTCTTTATTCGTCAATGCACTTTTTCGACCAGAGGTGTTGTAACTGGAGAGCACATAATTTGTAACTATCGTAGTCCTATTTGAATTAGCTTCATACTTTTTTTTTTTTTCGGAATCTCTCAATCGCTATACTGAAAATTGTAGAAGATATTTAGAAACAATGAGACGGGCTTATTATAATCGGCAGAGAAGGTAAAATGTCGATGAACGCGTCGTTATGTAACTACAGTAGTTATCTTACTTTGTGTTTTCTATTGACTGAGTAGTTCTGTGTTGGCGACTATTTGTGATACTTTATGTTTACTTTATTTTCTGCTTTGCATGTTTGGTGAATATTTGTACTACTTCGTATATGTACTATTCATTGCCCAAGTATGGTATGTATTATACGATACCTTTTTTATGTAGAAAAGGCCTCTGTTTTTCATCTGTTATGCTTCGCTTCTGACCTACTGTGGATTATTATTTGCTGTGGATATTTTACTGTCCCTACATCCTTGAAGATCTGTTGCAAAGCGTTATTTGAAGACTTACTTGGTCACAGGCAACGTTTGTTATTTTCCAGTAAATTAGAGTTAGTCTCTAGCTGTTGCCGTTTCTATGTTATTTGAGATCTTTGCAACTTATTCTCATTAATATTTTAGTTTTCCTCTTGTTTTGCAATTACTGTAATTTTAATGTCATCGGATTAACCATGTAAGCGCCAAATAAAACACTGGTTTCTCATAGGAATAACAAGACTGAAATGTTTGTGACCTGCTGTGGTCCGTATGGGCTTAATATCACTTCATACCGTGTACCTCGCACTATTTACTATTCCCTTTACATTGGACGAGAGCAGGTGTTTTAAATGATAGACCAGATTTGTAATCATTGCACATCTGCAACTACAATCCCCTCGGGGAAGGGGGAAGCGCTTCCCGCATGAAACGGGGGGCGTACAATATGTTAAAGAAAATTTAGTGATAAACGTGTTGCCATTGGCAACAATTCGGGTTGGCGCCTCGTTTCGCAATAAAACAAAATAAAAAACTAGAACGCCTCGTGGTGTAAGACTATTGTCCGCAATTGGGGGTGGAGGCTTAAAGTGTTGAGTCAGCAGTTTGGCTTCCTCACATGTATGTCGACTCACCCGGCTGCCTGCGAGAGATTGTGATCATAGTTCAATTCCTTGTGGCGTATTATGGGTGGGAAGATATACAAATATCTATTAAAACATACGTAGATAAATATAATGCGAAAACATTATTACCTCCCTCACTTTGTTCGTGGGTAATAAAATAAAAATTGGAATCTCGGCTTCGGTGACTGTATTGCACAGAAACAATCAGGAAGATGTCAACATCCCACTAAAGCCAAACGACAGCGAGGCGGCTGTAATTGAACTTATGCAATAATCACCTCGATGTGTTCCGTGCAGCATATTGACAATTTATTGAGTGGCTAAACGCTTCTTAACTTTTATGTCAGCGTAGGCTACCTTGTTCTGATCACGAAATATGCGCTGTAAAATATTACGAATACCCATTTACGGGTGTATCAATCTTGCCGAGCGCACCATCGGAAACCCTTTTTTTTTACTACCTTCGCTGTATGAAAACGACGAGGATCCACTTACAGTGTTCCAATTTTCCCCGGCGCTCCATCGGATATCGCTACTGCTTGTCGATAATTAACTCGAGTGGTGAGCTTCAGGTTTCCTTGTTATTAGTGGCCGCCAACCAAGCGCCTTTCCTGGAAAATTTAATCAGCTCCCACGATCGAAGCGCCATCGGACCCACCATCGAAGAGATATTAGCTTTGCATCACAAGCACCTCTTCAACGAGATAATGATTTGTTTCTTGATCGTTTTCCTATTGAAAAATTGCTGGCATTCCTCCAGTGTTTGTACAGAGCGACATCGATTAATATCGGACAATCACTAAAAAAATTTTCAGTCGCTCGAATTGGAAGGAATATTCGCCGAATGCTGGACGACTGTACTCGCGTTAGTTCGTTTAGGGGTTATTTTTGCTAGCTTACTTCGCTTGGGCTGTTCCGCTCCAAAGGTTTTCTCTCATATTTTATCCCTACTGGAGAAAAGGCGTTTGAAGCGAGGTGGCCAAACCTGATTGAGATACGATTAACCCTTTACGGTTAACGCTCTCGTACGAATATCATTATGGAAGTGACCATATATGGTCACTTTCCCGGTAGGGTTAACCTTTTGCCGGCTACAGCCTAATTGAAAAATAAGTAGACAAGCTTCCGAGCTGTTATATGAGAGAGACTGCTTCGGATCCCATCAGCTGGTTACTTAACGAAATTGGATTGGGTAAAAGGAGCATTTTAACTCCGCCTTCTTGAGTGCTATTTCTATAAGAACTGATGTTTGTTGCGCACCACATAAAAATTTGTACAGTGTAACAGATTGCTTTGGAATCTTCCTTAGTGCTCATGCGTAACGCCAAAACTTGGTTTCTCGTAAGAATAGCATTGCTGAATAGGTCAGGAAAAGATGTTTGTGGCATAGTTAAGAAAAAAGCTACCCCTATGATTTGCATGCTGGCGTAGTCTTGTCATTGAGTTTGCTGCCATTTCTGTATGTTCTAATCCATTGCTCTCAAGGGACATACTGTAGGGTGGGGTCACAGCCAAGGGCAATGTTGCCTAAACATTTTCGCCAATTGTACTCTTTGTTAGCTTCTTTTCTTATACTGTTCCGTACCCCCCCCCCTCGCCACGGCTGACCAAACTCGGTTTTATTGAGGATAATCGTGCAGATAGGATATTTATTACGAAAGGACTGCATTGCAGGGGTGTCGGTCAAGGAATTCAGATTTATTACACAAATAAAAAAGATGATTTAATAACAATATGCTTGAAATTACTTTGTTTCGGTTGTTTGTGCTTGTTCCTTGCTTGTTCACGTACCCTCATGAACTATGTTGCGAATAACCAGGGGTACGCGGACCCCAGTTTGGACTACACTGGCCTAGAGTTTGGTTCTTTAAGAACGCCCATCATGTGTTATAGGAAACAGCGCACTGAGGCGGACCCTATAGGTACTTTGGACTTAACTAGGCTTTCGGAACGTCTTAGCTTCGTGCCCATTTTGCCTCCTTCGAGTTTCATACTCCTACTGGTGATCTGGTGATGCTATATTTTTTGCTTCGTCTTCATTCCCTACTTGATTTTGTGCGGTAACTGGGAACACCCTCGTATATGGGTTCCAAGTTTTTATCGGCGTACTCCCAGTTGCTCAATGACAAGACTGCCGACTTCGCCGCTAATCCAGACGTCGAGAGATCGAGCCCACACCAAAGTAGGGACGTCTTGACGCTCGGTAATGTCTGGCGTCAGCAATTCTTTCAGTCGTAGTCAATGGGAGGGCTCTGGTCTTAGTTAGGATGGGGGGAAGCACAGTTATCTATCGGGTATTCCGTCAATATGACGTATGAAGCCCGGACAGTCTGCTAGATGACAGCCGTGCAATCTACTGGCCTCAAGTTGGCAACGTGCAACACGAACCAGTGCATGTGGGTTTGTTAGCTGGGGCGTGCGGTTAGGCGACTTTTCCTCTACTGTATGTCCCTCTTTCCTTTTGCTGTTAAATCACATTTATTGTGGAGACGGAGGCTTCACTACACAGTATAATATAACGCTAATAATAATATGGTCATCGGAGCTCTGGGGGTAATGTCCAAGAATCTCAAGACTGCCCTGCGAGAGCTGAAGTGCGGTCACCTCCACCCATGAACCCTCCAGAAAAGCGCTCTGATTGGAACAGCGCACATCATTCGCAAAGTGCTTTGAGCCTCAGGTCGCGGGATGTGACCCGGCACCAGAGTGTAGAGCTGAACATCATTGAACAGATCCAATTGGGTCGTGAAATTCCCTCGTTAATAATAACAACGAGTTAGGCTTTCATTCCTAGTGAGAAAAGCACTAGCAATACCATACTGAAAAATATATATATATTACGCATTAAACATGCTTTATAATAAATTGATGATAATGTCAGCGCCAATTACTCTGGCATTAATAAACACTTATTGACGAGCGATATCTGGCATAACGAGCCACGAAGAGCTAATACAAGATCCCTTGTGTTCTATTCATTAAACATTGCCGGTGAGATTGGAGAGATTAATTAAGTGAAGCATTTTATCCCCCGGAGCGTAGATAGGTCTATGTTGCTTGAGAGGAATTGCAGGAAAACTTATTTACCTCAGTGAATTTAGTTATACATTTCCTGTAGGAGGAAACCGCAGAGCTTAAGTGATGTTTTGCATTTATAGAAATGTCGCCTGCCAGAAGAAATGCGCCTAGCTTGCTGACCGCTCTGCTATTCTAGTGAAATGTTTCTTGGAGAAAATAAGCAATGATTATTTACTGTTCTGAATTGAGTGAAATTTTTTCTGAAACATTATATTCGGATATCTGTACCGCAGTACATGCAATTACAAGTACTGGACAAAATTGAAAGACTCGAGTACCGCCGTGAATTTCGGCTACAGCTCCTTCGGGCGTTTAGAAGAAAAAATAACGCCAAGTATTTTCCAACTCATTTTACTTTGGTACTTCCAGCTAAGTGTCCCGTACAGACGAGCAATCTGATCGGTTCGTGACAGGCTTTAATCGCCCATAAAACTCCCTTAAATGTCATGTCAGAGTTTCGCTTAGCTAAACGCGTGGAATTTTCCCTTTTTTTACGATTGGCGAATTGCGACCGAGAGTTTTGTTTTTCTTCTGCTCGAGAGCCCCCATTTATTTCTTTCGCTATTATTGAGAGCTGCAGCGCCTGACATTATCAGATGATGTCTTTTATCGTGAATATTGTAAAAATGAAGCATTTGTTTTATGAATACTCGATGAGCCTTCATATGCATATTTTAATGGAGACGACCGAGTTTTATGAAACGTTAGTTTTCCGATCACTCTTCTGCGCTTACATTGTTGTTGTTGATTTAAGTACACTCTGTTGTCAAAATTGTTGTTATGGATGTAAAAACACTCTGTTGTGTTTAAATTGTTGATGCAAGTGTAATTTAAAATTCACTGGTGTTATTTATAGGTATATAAGTGCATGTAAAAAATTAACCTGAAGGTCTGATCAAATGATTTTCACATGCTTGGCTGACTGACAGACATCAATAATTAATTGTAATTCTGCAGCGTAGAGTATGTATACATCAAGTTATTTTCACATGCTTATTAGCTGCCGTGTTTTATTTACAATTCTTTATCAGCAGGTGTGAAATTGAGTGCATCAAAGAGCTCATTAAAGGTACGTAAGTTGCTCTGCACATATTGTCTAGTCAGATGAGGTAAAAACGACCGCCCGCTCACAGGCATTCAAAAAGCGCTGGATAAAATTTGAAGGCGGAATCTGCTAGAGCATTGATTTCCAGTCATTTCTGTGTTTGTTTCAACCTTGTACTGCAAATAAGAATTTTGTGGGGGCGCGTTCCTTTCTTACCTCACTTCTTGTACCCCATCTGGCTATATACTGGGAAAATGTAATGAGAACGTTTGTTGAATACTGTTTGCGTAATTTGTGGTTCTCTGAGCGCTACATGTCGTAGAGAGAACGGTAGCACTTGTGCAATAATATTCTGAGGATCTAGTTACGTGTTAAATATAGACGGTCAGACGATGGTTAAATGACGACATGGGAGTCTAGTTTGCTTTATTTGGGGACTTCTGCGAAGTCGAGGGCTGCAGGGCGTCTTTTTTTTTTTTGTCGACTTGCTGTTCCCGAGCCCTGGGTGACGTCGTCTCTTTTATTCTTCTAGTTTTATATTTTACATTTTCCTATTTCAAAGCAAGGTGTTGTGTTTAGATACGCTTAAGTTAAAATATATCTCATACTGCATATGGAAGCACTAACTGCAACCTCGTATGCAGTTCTTCCAGGTTTACGTTCTCATAATGGCGCGTGATTGCATTAACTCTTCAAATGCACGTACTTCTGCACTATCGTTGCAAGTCTTGATAATTTACGCAGTTACGCTCACTTCTATTCGTTATCGTACGCACATTTTCTATTTAAAGTCCCTGCAGCGTCCCTGCATTTCCTTATAACTCGCGCAGTTACACTCGCATGCATACGGGATCGTATTCATATTGTTCTATTTGAATTCCCTGCAGCTGTGTGCTTGCAATTCCTGGGAATTTCTGCTGTTAGGCTCACGTATTGGATGTCCTGTATCCCTTCAGATCAGTGGGAACTCCTGCAGACGTCTTGCATGTTCTTGCACCCCATACAAATTTAGTAGGTACCCATATAATGATGACAAATAAAATTTATACTAATTTATATGCCACAAATTTTTTTAAGTTAATTTGTGAATGACCGAGATACAAAACAGTATTTTGCACCGCTAGAAATGTCCTCTCGCACCCTATAGAGGTACTGTGTATTTCAGTTTGGAAAACCCCGCTTTAAATGCTTGCCCTTCTCAACAACCACTGCAGTTCTCAGCAGTTTCCACGTGCCCTGGTAGCTGTTTGACCGTTTCCAGATGCTGCTGTTGCCGCTCTTCGTAGCCATAGCAACCGTCCTGCGGGACGCCCGTGTATCCTACAAGGAATTATGTTGTTGGCCTCGCCGTGTTAATTCCGACGCTGGTCAGGCTGTTAGCGAGGATTTATTCTGCCATTGGTGAGAGCCAAGTTGTTGTCGAACTCCTCGCCCTCCCTTGGGGATTTCGAGGCGTTTACTCCCTTGCCTTCCTCTCTCTCTGTGCTTCTTTGTGACATTTGTGCGACTTAAACGCGGTGTTCTCCTCTAAGGAACCACAGGCGATCTCACGGCTTTTTCTGTGTTTACTTCTCTGTTTGTTATCACGATTATTGTAGGAAAATTCGTATGAACAAGAACCGTTCTTCACGCTACAAAATCTACCAAAGACTAGTACTCAATTTAATGTAAAAAAAAGTCTGGTGTACGATAATATATTATGATCTATTACCTCCACCAAAGAGGTTATTGTTTTGCCGGCGTTCGTCTGCCATTTGACCTCATCAACACTATTCCAAAAGCTGGGGACGTATCTTCATGAAATTTACAGAAACTGTTAGGAATGTTGCGTGGAGCAAACGATTAAATTTTTGTAATGCTCAGATTGTCCTTCTGTATGTCTGTCTGTCTATTGACAACTCAAGAAGTTATAGGCGGATTTTGATGAAATTTGTATTGCACTTTCCTTCCTTCTTCCTACTCTTGTTGTTTCCCAACTTGCTGTTGCCATGAGTGTTGACTGGTGGATGGATTCCGCGTTTCTCTTGACATAGGTACAGTACTTGATGTTCCTTGTTTCTTCTACTCTTTGATCACAGTGTACTCTGTGGCAAAGAATGCTTAAACTCGGAGAATACTACTACTACTGATGAAGTTAACTGAAACTGTTGGCAATGTTACCAGAAACAAATACTTCAATTTAGGCGATCGCACATAGGTAATCCTAGATTCTGGATCATTCTATTGTTATTTTTTTCAGCGCTAGTTTTACATTCAGTGTTTTGCAATTGATGCTCCCTGCCCTCCTCTTCTCTGCAAACGTTCGTGCAAAATCCAAATTTTTCAGTAGTTTCTTATCATCAGATGCTCTATATTCATCCATCCTTCGGCCTGTACGTTTTGTGGAGTGGCGCTAAAGGGGATCCACGGATTACCTCAGCCTTATCTAGGCGTTAGGGACGTATCTCCTTGCCCACTATTACTCTTTTTCTACGTTACTGATGTTTTTCTTTTTTCCTTCTTTCCACTGTTTTTGTGTCATGTTTCGCACGAGGGTTTCTCGTTCATCTTGACATTCATGTCCTTTCTCTATTCTGGAACGCCATCTGAAGTTTATGCTAACGTATAAATGTAGTGCACTCTAATATGCATGTTAACGATGCAAAATATTAATATTCTATTGAAAATAGCTGCAAATTTCCACTACGACACATCCCTGCAGCTGCCACCTCACCACGCCGTCATAAATGTTGTCGTTTTGACATTCGGTTACACCGTCGAGGTTTGCCGGGATCGCTCGGTATGCAGGGTGACCTCCTCTCTTGCAGCAGCGCATGCAAATTTATTGCCTCTTACATAATTCAGGTGGCATTTAATTCATTAGCTGCACTCGTACTCGGGGCGTGGAAGGGTCGCGGCGCGCTCGCTGGTCAGCGATGTCCCTCCTGCCTGCAGACGTTAGGTGGAGGATTCCCTTGAATATCATGTTGCAGAAATTGTTCTGGCAGGTGATTGAGGAAGATTCCCTTGATTTCCATTCTGCAGAAATGATTCTCGTAGGTGATGGAGGAAGATTTCCCTGACTTCCACGCTGCAGAAATTGTTCTTGTTGATGATTAAGGAGGATTTCGAGTTTCGTGCTGCCCTCGTGCGAAAAGTGACACAAAAACAGAGTAAAGACGAGGGAGAAGGAAAAAGAAAAACATCAGTAACGTAGAAAAATAGTAATGCTGGGCACGGAAATACGTCCCTAACACCTAGATAAGGCTGAGATAATCCGTGGATCCCTTTTAGCGCCACTCCACAAACGTACTGGCCGAAGGATGGATGAATATGGAGCATCTGATGATTCTCGTAGGTGATGAAGGAAGATTTCCCTGACTTCCATGCTGCAGAAATTGTTCTTGTTGATGATAAAAAAGATTTCGAGTTTCGTGCTGCCGGGAATTGTTTGGATTGGTGAGTTAGGGAGATTCCTTAGAATTTCTTGCTACGGAAATTATTCTGGTTGGTGATTCAGTAATATTCCCTTGAATTCCATGGTTCACAACTTTCTTTTGTTAGTAATTGAGGACTATTCGTTGGTTTTTCATGCTGCAGAAATTGTTAGGACTAAATTGGTGTCTTTTTAGGCACAAGACAATTCATTCGGATGCTTGATTTCGTTTTGCTTCGTGACGAAGTCTTGATTGAAGATCCCATCGGATTCTTGCTCTTCGGAAATTGTACTGTAGCTACTTGCTAATGGAATTTCAATTACACTTGCTGATTATTCTGTCAGAGCTTCGTCATAGTCCTAGCATGAAGTTGTGATTAGCTTCTTTACGCTTACTGAAGCTGCTTTGGAGTTTACGCTGGCGTTACTCTACACGCAGAAAAGTATGTTCTTTACGATAAAAAGCATCTGGTTTCTTATCACTAACGACGTAATATTTTAGCTACAAAGCAATAATAATTAATCGTAAACGACACTGTTGTTCATCACAACGCTCTTGTTCATCTGTTGTTCATCACAAACGACAATGTGCATTGACACAAATTCAAACGACAAGGAAGTTTACAGTTAACTAATTTTGCTTAATGTTACACAGCCATTTTTCTGTGTGTAGCTAGAGAAAGATGTGGAGTTATCGTAATTGCTGGATGACTATTGGCTGAGATTATAATCGTAAAGTTTTCCTTTATCTACCCTTGTACAGTTTTTCCTCGTATTTGCTTGAGGTTACTATTGCTTTTCTACTGTTGTCTGCAACTGTGAATAAACTTATGAAAAATGTTAGAGCTGAGGAAATTGTTGCTGTTTGACGATGGCCGTGGCGAACTTGTTGGTCATGCAGATAGACTAGGTTAGGTAATCACATGCTAAGAGATAAATAAATACCTTCACTCAGTGAAGAACGATACGAATTTATTTAATCTCTATTTATTGGAATATTATTAATTGTTGACAAATTCTTTGTATTTTTCGGTGCTAGTTGTCTTGGTTGCTTGCATAGGAATGCATCTGGTGAATTTCTTCGGGAAATTTTCTTTGTTTTTGTGTAAATTATGGTGGTTGCTGATTGAGCTGCTATTAAAATTTCACTCAGGATTACAGGCCTTAGCGAAGCAGTAGATTCTGAATTTCCTTTTGGACTTGGAATTCTTTGGACGTTCTTCAACTACCGGATACCTAAAATTTGTCTAAGTGCAACAGAGGTTGCTCAAACAGCATGGAGTGATAATATCACTGCTCAGGATATGGAGCACGCTGCGTCAAATCCCTATTCATCCTACGAAAAGTTCAGTTTCAGTGGAGGCATAACTTTTCGGTGCAGAAAGTTTCCCCCGGTACCGCTAACAGGCTTTTGCGATTTGTTGGATTTTTGTGCATGATTTTATTTGCAGTTGCTTGGCGGCTCGTTTCCTGGTGCACTAAAATATTTATGCATTGGAGTTCCTGAGCTGCGAAAAAAAAAAAATAAATAAGACGGGGTTTTGCCTCGCAACCAAGTTCGCTTCTTTCAAGTTTTCATCGTTTACACTTTACTCCATGGCAAGGCCAGTTGTGACGGACGTAGCATGGTTTGGCGTGTTGGTTGTGGGGACAACTTTCATGTCGTACTTTTTTTTCAATGTGCTCGTATTTGCAGTTTAATTTTCATTTGTCAGTTCAACTCTTTACGAAATATTATTTTTTAAGCTTTTGTCGGGAAACTGACAGTATATGATCGCTTGCATAATGTTATTCCTACGAAAGTGTTATTAGCCGTGCAATAGAGAGTTCGACCTCTTGTCCCCTTCCAGAGAATTTATAAATAGTGTTATTCCTACGAAGACTGATGACAAATCAAGGCATAAATGGATGATGAATAGTAATATAATAACAACAATAATAATTAACTTTATTTAATACTCATAGAGACATTACAATAGTGAAATGCTTAATAGTACAGAAGAGAATCTATCTTATTTCTTGGTTAAGTTACCCATTCTCGAGGAAATCTGATTTCTCATAAACAACAGATATGGAATGAAGCTGATTAAATCTGCCACCTAACCCGCTCACAAACGCGGAGAGTATATAGCTTATGCATCCAGCTCTCGCCCTTCTGTGGGTGGTCTAAATATGAACGAGAACTGGAACAACGCAGCACCGACCTCTCCCTCTGTCACATACAGACAGAGCGATAAAATTTGCTAAGGGTGAAAACTCACACATTGTCAACCACAGACTGAGCGATAAAACCTGATAATGGTGAAAACTTACACATTGTCAACCACAGACAGAGCGATAAAACCTGATAAGGGTGAAAACTTACACATTGTCAACCACAGACTGAGCGATAGAATCTGCTAAGGGTGAAAACTCACGCGTTGTTAACCACAGACAGAGCGATAAAATCTGTCAAGGTTAGAAACTTTCGTCCGAATGGAAAATAAAATGAACGATCTGATGTGCGAGATTTTGTCTTTCTGATCCCGCAGACGGGCGGATATTTGACCGATTTAGTGTGGTGCGATTAAATCTGTTGAAATTGGGCGATCAAATCTCTCGTCAATGGGTACCTTCACACACAAAGGACATATCGCAGTGGTCTTACATTCTAGACTTCATTACGCCCCATTGCTTGGCCTCCGTCAGGCAACCTTGTGCGCTACCGTCGTAGATACATATTAGATCGTTTGTAGCCAGGGTCATTGGGAATACGGATGGCATGTATTAACGAGTTTTTAAACTTTTCATCCCTGTTTTGAGGCTGAAGGTGCATTTCCTGGTTCTGGTTTTGAAATAATCGGTATACTTTTGAGCAAATATTAGACTTGCACTAGACTTTAGCACATTCATCAATACGCGAAATATGTCGTTATAGGCAAAACGCATGCGCTCAATTGATTTCTTTTTAAAGTTACAAGGCCAGTTTGTTACAGTACATGGGGTAACAATAGGTTCGTAACAGATGGTATTTGTCCTTTTCAGAGCTGTGTCCGAATTTCCGAATTAACGTGTTTTTCTATATCCTGGTCAGCACATCAGTGATTCTGTGACGCAGGTAAGAGAAGCGGTTTACATATGCAAGCTCCACACCTTTGAGAACAGAATGTTTATGACCTGGCCGGCTTCTACTCCTAAGCCTAATATATGTAGATGCACATTGTTTTTCCGTATTATACTCAATGCAAAGATTATTCGCTTGGCTCTCGCAGATTGCAAGCAACTTGCGTAATCCTGCAGCATGGGGAGAGGCAAGCTCCATGTCATCAGCATAACTAACGGAATTTAGTGCTCTATTTTCAACATGACAGCCTACTCCAACTGCATTCATCTCTGTATGGATACTATCGATGGAGATGTTGAACGGAATGGGAGAGAGTAAGCCTCCTTGTCGTATACCATTAGTCATGCCAAACGCCGATGACATTTACGCCCCATTTTACGTAGCATTTCTTTGTTTGAAACCAATACTTCAATGTTTTTACGACGTAAGGAGGTATTTGTTTCCTTAGAATACACTTTAACAGAGAGTAATGGTACACTTTATCAAATGCGTCCTTATAGCTTCTAAAAAAAAAAAAATACATTGGGGAGCCGTTGTCGGTGAAATACTTAAACTATAACTTGTTTTAAGGCAAAGACAGCCATTAGGCCCATTACTGTACCGTCTTGTGCTTTGAAGCCAAACTGGTTATCTGCAGTGTCCATACACATTGATATCCGCCTCTCAAGAAGCAGTTCTACTAACTTTGGGAGTGACGTAGCGACGGCCATGGGGCGATAGTGGCTTCTGTCTGATACACACTTTGTCTTACTTTTTACAAGTGGGGATTATGACCTACATTAGCGTCTGGGAGGAAGCATCGACTTAGGCAGCCCGTGAGAAATGGCAGCAAATAGGGTTAGAAGCTTTGGAGGGCTAGCTGTATGTGTAAACTTGAGCGGGAACCTTGTCGGCACCTTAGCTTCGTTATCTTACAGTAGCTTTAATGCTTCACGGACCTCGTCGTCCGATAAAATACATTGGTCATGAGATGAGCTCATTAACTGCAATACTATCAACATAATCTTCGTGATTATAATCATCAAAACAGTTCATAGTGAGATTTCCAAATTCAGCAATGTTACTTTTTCCTGTGATTCATCTATCGATTGAGCAACAGTGTGCACCTTCGCTTTCAGATTTTTTTATTTCCTTCCAGAAGTCAGCGCCCCTATTGTGAGTGAGTTTGCTAATTTGTTTTTCTGCTCTGAGCTCCTCCTCACGCCCGCGCACTTGCTTAAGGGCAATTCGGCATCTCCTGTGTAGCTTTTTTTGTATCCACAGTTTGCCATTACGAGGCCTCCCTGCTTCTCTCCGCACATTGAGAGCGGGTGCACTTCACGGACATATCATTCCAGCCTGGCGCGTTTTTCCTATTTCTATTGGGTTTAGTGTCAAATATGCGACGCCCAGATTCAGGAATGGCAAATTGTGTGTCATACAAAAAGCGTACATAGCCCTCCTCGAGAGGATGTATCGATGTTATTAATATTTTCCCCCAGGCGGTCATTCAGTCATTCATTATCCCTGCCACAATATATTTGGGCATCACGCACCCAAAATTCCCGAGTGCCTTTTCCGCTGGAGATGTTGCAGCTTGCCATAGTTCTTGCTGATGAGGTTAGTTTTGTAAAGTTAGGAAGGTTCTCAGGTTCTCTACTATCCTCTTTCTGTTCCGTTAGGTGAACTGTCGATCCAGATAGCCGACCTGGTACACGGGACATCTCTAGTCTCTCTCGTGTGGAAGGACACAAAAGGGACCGACCACACGAGTGTCTCCTACTATACTTTGTGCCTTAATTGTTTCCCTGCCCGTAGTAGCGCACGTGGCCACCACGCCTACCCTATATGTGGTATTTGAATACTGGACAGTTTCTATGTTGAAACGCCTGAATTGCGTCTACTGAGGTTAAACAAAGTAAATAATAATAATTCAGTCATTCATATATATATATATATACATTTATTTATTGTAGAACACATGCTTACAGAAAGTGGCAGCTGAACCAGCTATAAACACTTCCATTTAGAAGATAATTCGCTGCTAGTTCTCTCACTGGGCACGGAGTGCGGCAGGAAACGGGTGGTTGCACGCCTCCTGAACCTCGTTCGATGAACTTCAAAGGCAAGGTAAGGTAAGGCACCTGAGTCTCAGATAGATCGCATACTGTACCGGCATCGGATTTGCATTCATCTTGAACCAAATTGCTTGCCCCCACCGACTAGACATGGCTAACCAGATTGTCCGTCGTCGCAGTGATAACCTCCGACCTCACATACTTGACCATGTGCGGTGTATAGTCACCCCTTCGGCACATGACCTAATCTTGCCTCTCCTGAACGAATTTAATAATTTACTCTGTGTTATACACGAAACATTGTTCATAAATGACTTAACATTTGAGAACTTCTGCAATGCTTTCGGTGAGGTCTTAAGTTTTTGGTGCGCCTGTCGTTCACCTGGGGCCGGATGCTCAAACGCCCCGTGAAGTTACAAGCATCGTAACTGTACAGCTGCAGGTTCGAATGCAACGCTGTCTCTGCTGAAGTTTTACGTTTTTCCTCTGCAAATTAACATCTGAGCCTGTTTTTAACATCTGAGCCTGTCTATTATTTAGATATGCATAGGTTAGTGGTTCAAACTACTTTGATCATAACTTTGTAAAGATCAGGGTAAGAAAGTGACAAAATTTGAGCGGCGATATCGGTACTTTTTCTAGGAACTGTACCAGTGTACGTTACTGTAACTAACTTACAAGGCGTTTGAGCATATGGCCCAGGAAAGTAATTTCATCATATGAGAAAAAATATCTCGAATTTATGTACTTGATGCTTGATATCGAGTCTTAACATCAACAGTTGCGGAATTGTCCTAATTCAAATTCATTTTGTACCCTCCCGAACGTTTAAGGGAAAATTTCAACGATTATATATCGATGATAAGCTCCCAGACTTGTGTTTTTGAGAAAAACTGTTAGGCCGCAGATACATAGTTGTAAGTTGCGGTTGTTACTACTCTTAAATGGGCCGAATAACGGCAGTTTTTGAAATTTGCAGTAAATCTAGTAAAATATACACCAGGTTTTACGTTATTGCTACGCGATAGTGAAATTTTGCGTTAGGTGTTCTGAACGCATACGAATCCCATAGCTCATAACTCATTATTTCGAAACATAAAATCCCCGGTTTTATGTAGCTCATTGCAACGTGATGCTCACTTTTTGCATGGGCACTTGCGAATGAAATCGAGTCCCCATATTTTGAAACCTAGACGTCGTTTGAGGTAGAAACCGTCCATGCCCCGCGTTTGAAACGCTCTACTTATAGGTAGTCGTACAGTGGCAGGTGCAATCTGCGCCGATTGTCAGCATTTTTCACCTCGTACGTCGTTTAGGGCATAAATTCTACTTTCAATTGAATTTAAGGGTTATCCTTGAAATCTTTAAATTACCAGTTGTAAGCGGCACTGAACGATACTTTTCGCCTTCGTGCCACATAGAGCAAAAATTGCTAAGATTTCTGCCATTGAAACACAATACTTACATTCTTTTACCAGCAACTGCTAGCTTCACCGATTTTCGGCATTTCATTACCTATGCTAGGTAGGTATTACCGGATTGCCATTCGGTGAGGCGATAACCTTTAACCCCCGTAAAGTGTCCCAAGTGTGACGTAATTCGCTGCATGTGCCAGTCCCCGTGCACCGGCCAGGGTCGACCAAATGTCAGGTTCTCTGGTAGGTCGGTCAGACGAGGGGGAGACCGTCACGGTGCATTGACAAAATGCATGTCAGGTTCTTGTAATGCCGCGGTGCTCTTATTGTCGCTTGGCTTAGGCTTGGATATTACTTTGGCACTACGCATGATCGCTTCGTCTGCATTCTCTTGGTCGTAGTCGCCTTATATACATATATACTTGTTGACCAGATGATCGGTTGCTTTTCGACTGGACCGCACTGTCCTCAGGAACATAATTATATTGGTCATCTAAATGATTACTTTATGCTGTCTGATGCATTACCCTCGAATTTGTATATTGTCTGGATGACATCGCTTGTTTATATTGGCTGTATGAGAATGCTTTATACCTCGCGTACGTTAGGAAACAGTATTTTTGCTTCACTCGGATAAGAAAGTTTTTATTATAACCATTTCTGAACCAAAGTTTCTGTCGTATTTGCAGATTCATGTGACGCGTACTATCCAACTGCGTACTTAAATTGTGTACTCGGAGTCGGACAGTGGACAAACGACTTCATCGAAATATAATCCAAGTTAGACTTCAATGGGAAGGGGACCCCTGAGAGCGGTACATTAATGCGTTGCGCTCGTGCCTGACTTAAACGCAGTAAAACTTCATTGTTGCCTTTTGAAACTCCTTGTACCCCTTCAGTTAACCGGTAACAATGAATTTCTCGATGCAAACTTATAGATTCTACATTGTTGGTATAACAGAACATCCAAAGCTCACCCTTCTGTGAGCATATTCTCTGCTTAGTGCCAGTTAAATACTGGAACTACTGATCCGTTGCTAGCTATGCTGATAAATTATAACCTGTAGCAGGCTCAAGAATTGGGGTCCCCGCGGTAGGGTAGGGGAATTAGCCAATTGCCGAACTAACTCTATTTCTGAACAAACTTATATAGGTAAAAGTTATAATCCCGCCAAATAATAACTGTTTGTTCGGAAATAGAGTTAGTTCGGCAACTGGGTAATCCCCCTACTCCGGTGGGCAACTTCGGCAGACACGAGGGAAGTACAAAAAGTAAGGTTAATAATCCACTATCATGACACTTCCATAAAATTTTAGAAAGCGTCCTTAAAACTTTCCAGATAAATTTACAGCCTTAGGACAATGTTCGCAGAAGCTCCTTTGTGTCTTGTCTGTTGTAGCAACATCGCAGCAGGGAGCTGCTGTTAAATATGCATGTTGCATTGTTTGCGGCAGGGCCTCGCGTGATCCTCAACACCTCCGCAGTGTCGCAGCGCCTTTGTTCCTTGCTCCTGTGCGATATGCGAACTACTGCGACGTCGGTGTAAATTTTCACATTCACAGCTGTCAGTTTTAATGGTACTGAGATTCTACTTTAAGAATGTTACTACCACTTATGTACCAATTAAGAGTTCTAGGTAGCCCCAATAGCTGACACCGTAAATGAGTGGTTGGTGCTGCCAGAGGTTCTGTTATGCCGATGCCACACGCTAGTCAAAAGAACTATTATCGTCATCTTTTCGTCCGAAAGTGTTAATGTGCCTATTTATACAGCACACACTTGCAAAGAGTTTGAGTTCTAAATCCCTCCAGATATAATGCTATGTTCAAATGTTAACTAACGGCACTTTCGGAGTAAACTGAACTGACTGTAAACATTTTTACACCATTTCTTGGCAGTCTTAAAGCTGTGTTTACAAGAGTTCAACATAACGTTCGGACGAAAAGATGACGATACTCGTTTTTTTTACTAGCGTGTGTCATCGCCATAAGAATAGCTACGCGATTGTTTGCTTACGAGGTTGTAATTGCGGTAAGTTTTCGCTACTTGCTTTTTCGGTCTCTTTCTAAATCCAGTGGCTCGATGTTCGTAGAAAATAAGTGCTCTACGTGATGCACTTTAGTACATGATAACTACATTAATGTAGCAAGATGGGTAGCGTGCATAACACCTCCTGAACCTCGTCCGAAGTATCATCAAGGTAATGTCCATGCCGAGTGAAAGCTCGGGCTAATGACAATAAAGTGAAATCAGCACCAAACTTGAATTCATTTTAGTTTTTTTTAATGTAAATAGTGCATAATTGTTCATTACCTATGGAAAATAACTCTTCCATGTTTCCTGTTAATTTTAAAATTAGCGAAGATGCTATTTTTATTATTATTATTTTTTGAGCACCGATAACGAGCGCTTAATTGACATATGCAGAGGTAAAACCGAGAGTGCATTAATAACAGTCGATATAAAATGCAAAATGCAGACCCTGGGTGAAAGATCACAGATCCTCTACTGGACATTTTTGTCTACGCTGGACCTAGTTTATGCATAGGTAACATTGCGCCGGCATAGTTTATGGCCTATCTGATATTCAGGTAGATTATGCTTGTTATCAGCTGGGTTAGGAATCATTTCCGTCCTAGCCGAACCTAGCCTAACCTATTGTTAACTAACCTAACGCTTGCTCTCAGGTCGCACTGTTACTTACTGCGTCGGGACCGATAATGTTACGTTACCGTCAGTAACTCCCGTCTCTGTGCCATATTTTCTGGTCTTAGGGATCATGAAATCATTTTATGCCATTGCATGCTCGGGCAAGCTCGTCTTCCTGGACACTTTTGCTACGCAAAAATATATTTTCCTGACATGACTACAACTATCCTTCTATCTTATTATATCTGTAAATGATTCATATTTATTCTTTCTAATATTGAGTATGGTTTGAGCTTTTCCGCATACGATTTAAGTGTCCCTCCATACCTTTTGGTAAGCGCTGAAGATGAAGTGCGGTCGGAAGTTCTTGTTGCATTCGAAAAGCGCCACCAGCAACTTGTTCCAACCTCGTCAAAACAATGTTCGTTGGGTTCTTTATTGGACATAGTGGAGCTACAGCGTCAAAAGTTGGGACAGAGTAAAAAGGCGTGTGGTTAAAGATGATACACTGCGGATGACTTGCTGGAATGACCGAATTTATCGCTATACCTCCTGAAGGTCTTGCACAGTAGGAAGATAGGATTGCATTTTGGTTCATTTGTTATCCTTCAGTAAGCATGAGATGCGACTTATATTATGCTAGCCTGCGGCGCTAGTTACATTATGCTAGTGTTATATTGGTAGCGCTCTTAATGAGCTTATTATAGGTTCCCGTAGTGCGATCTTTTGGAACACTTTTTTTCTGAGTTCACGTCGCTTCTTGGTGTTCGAATCCCCACTCATGCACTACCAGTCTTTGTTGTATTTTTTCTCTAGATAATCCAATGCGGTACTCAACCGTGCATAAGTTTCTCCTTTTGCTTTGGAATACCCGCAGTAGACGTTCCTAATTCGCGCGATTGCAATGCCCAAAATTAACGCGAATTAGGGGCGATTCGAAGAAAAATTTAGCTTGATAGAAAAGAATCAACTACCGTATTACTAGTCGCTTCTCATTCCTGAAACGACATTCGCAGAGGCCATAGAGATACTAAAATCGTTGCATTTATTTTATTTTACAATATTCAGGTTGTTTTGAAGGTTGTTGGTGGTTAAGTAATAGTCCGCTCCATTACCGTATTCTAGTCGGTTTGATGTTCCTCACAATGCGGTGTACACAAAACATTCCACACGAGTAGCCATTGCAACAGCGCCAGCTGCAGGCAGGCAGCAGCGTCATGATCGTTTGCAGCAGCAGCAGCAGCACTCGGCCTTGCTGCAAGGACGGCCGACTTCTCTCCTCCACCCCCACCGCTGCCCTACTCTGTCACGACCGACCCCGCTACCGCTGCCGCATTTCCTTCGTTCTTGCGCTCTCGATTGTGCCTAAAATACTTCGTTTTTGCCTCTCACCTCTCGTGCTCCTAGGTAAGAAAGTTTCTTTGTGCCCGGACCTTCAATTTACGGCGAGAATTTTCCACATGCGTCTTGCTCTGGCAGTTTTTCTTCCGGCAAAAGTTGAGTTGTTCCCGTGAGGTGCAGACGTAATTTATTGTGTAAATATTACCCTCCGAGGGTTTATTTGTTCGACGCTACTGCGCTCTGTCTGTCGAAATTTCCGTGTGCTGGTGAACTCGACACTGCAGCACTGTAAAAAGCCAACTATTTTATGCGTGCATTTTTTATAAGTGCGGATGGTTGGTTATGCAGCGATGAACGTTAGTGGCCTTACAGAAAGTTTCGCTTTTTAATTCAAAATGTATCATATTTGTAGCACTTGTTTCTGTAGTTGTAGCAAGAAAATGAAGTTGGCAGAGAAACTCTGAGCGGTAGTGGTTTATTGAAACATTCATTAATTTTTGTAATTTTTGAAAACTTGATTTTGTGTATATATTATGAGAAAATAAATTTAGTAGGAAGCCATAGGTGAACGTCCGTGGCTCTACTATATTTTTACATTTTAAATGAAAATGTGTTTTTTTTATTGTTTCTGCCACTGTCAAGAAAATGTAGATGGTAGCGGAAAATTGTCTTGGTGGCCTTGTAGAATGTTTATTTTTAATCCGAAAAGCATAGCATGTATTTGGACAGTGTTATGTAATTGTAGTTTGAAGATGAAGTTGGTAGTGAAACTATGAGTCCTCCTCACCTCACAAATCTTCAATGATAATAACGAAATTGCATAGTATAGTTGTGAGAGGCTCTTGTATAATTATCGTCAGTAAATTAAACTTTGCTGTGGAGTTTTTGCCGTTAGTGGTCTTACACTTTGTTTAGCTAAGAGTTCTAGTTATTTAAACTTATTAGTTTGACTGTAGTTGACACATTCAGTGTTTAACTGAATATTTTACTTATTTTAACTTATTACTTCAACTGTAGTTAAGAGGGAAATACAGTTGATAGAGAAACTACGAGCGCGAATCGAGTTTCCGTACTATCTTTCAATGACAAGAATCTGCTACTGCGTGGGTTTCCATGGGTCTGCTGCTGCAGTAGCTTTTGTAATTTACTATGGTGATCTTGTGATGCCTTGTTCACACTATATTTACCGTTGCTCGCTCAATTTTATGAATGAGTGAATGTGCAGCTCGCCCGTCGCTCCGAGAGATGAGGAATGTCGGTATCATAGATACTGTACTAAATGAACGACGTGCTCTATGTAGCTAGCTGACCGTCTGTTCATCTGGTTGAGTGTGCGATTGCATGATATGTCTCCGGCATTAGATGACCTGTCCTTGAAATGACTCGTTCTTGGAGCATAAACTTGGCAAGCGTAAAATGAGAAGCATCTTTTTCAGTAAATGCAGTTCCGTCACTCGCGTGCCTGAGGCGTTATTATGAGCATATATTTTTTAATATTACAGAATCATATTATAGCTTGTAACTATCAAAAGGAATCCCAAGTACTTTTACTCCTATGCGTTATATTTATTAATTTATAGTGTTTCGTGTGTCTTATAACGACAAGGTATGTGAAAGTCATGCCGGTTAAGAGATGTGAAACTATTAGGAAGCCTCGAAAGTGAATGTACTTATTATAATGTACCAAGTTTAAAATCTAAGCAGAGAAAACGTTCTGCGGATATGTTTGCCGTATCATGGATACCGATTACCATCACCTCCGTTCTCTCGCATAACTTGTTTGAGCTCACGATACATGTTATCTATACGTTTTTGCACATACAACATTCTAATGTGTTAGCTTCAACATTCAAATGCATAGAACGCATTCTTTGTATCATGCGAGTTCATGCTAAGGGATGCGACCACCGTCCACAGGTCAGACACTCAGGTAAGATAGCAAAAAGGTTGGATATCTTTTGTCCATGCTAAATGTCTTCGCTTACCAGCATTGCTAATGTGAGTGACAGCCAAGAATATTAGAGCCTTCCGGCCGGAACCTAAATTAGTAAAAATTGTCCTTCAAGACCTGTAACCAGAGTTTCGCAGATATTTGTTAGTCTCATAAACATACAGCTAATTTACCGTTGGACTTCCGACCCAATTCCGGCGGAACTTGCCGGTTTCAAATGACGCCGGCAATGACCGTTATTTTAGGTGCTTGCGCATTGAAGAATCATGTCATTCGGTATTTAGCATCACCGTACCTAACATTATCTACAGCATTCTGCATGGAGCACTTATTCAGATATGGATCTCGTAGGTACCTTGTTGTCTGCGTCTATCAAGTAGCATGCCTGCTACTTATTCTTGGATCATATATTGTATATTTATATGTAAATAAACAAAAAGATTTTTTACCACATTCCTTCACCTCTGCACTGTAGCCTCATAACATTACTCGGCATTGAAGTTTACCGTCACAAGCCAGTACGGTTACGAACTCAACTAGAACTCGTCTCGTCCACGCTCGGAATTAAATACTTACTATACTAGAGTATACTAAAACGACGTGAATATAATACAATAACCTGAAGATATTACAATTGACTTCAGTGCATTGCAATACATGAGTTGAGAACCTCAAGAAAGAAAATAGAATAGTTATTTGTGGGAGCATAGAACCACAAGTAAAAAAAAAAAACGCGATTTCGATATAGTATAGAAATTTTTTGTTTTTGCCATTTTATAGCGGCGCGGTGCTTAGCATTATGTACATATTTTAGTGGACTCGTGCGTGAAAAAAAATCAGGCAATAATCGATATATTTGTTTAATATAGGCCGGTGCGGAATCTTCTCTTCTCTGACTTGCTTCTTATTTTCTTCATTGATCCTTCGTCGTGCTCACATCCTTATGTCTTCTCCCCACCGGCAGAAAAGCCGAGACAAAAATCATTGACAACTTGAAACGCGCCCTAGTCGGCGCACGAGCCTGTGGTTAAACACAGGAATTGTTCGGCGCGATATAGGCAGTGTGCCACTGAAGCGCTAGTAAAACTTCTACT
>LQNS02278165.1:8614731-8641489 GCA_001587735.2 Parhyale hawaiensis
ACCAACTCTGCGACGATGCGCCAGATCACAGGGCACAACACCACCCAGCATGAACGCACATCGACGAACCACTTTGTCAAGCAAACACAGATGACAATCGGCAGCAGAACCCCAGACTACAGAGCAGTCAGTACTCACGCTTATCAGTCGCTCTTTTTCCTTCTGTAACCTTTCTGCCTCAAAGTCTGTCTTGACAATGCATCGCATAGACGCGTCATTCCTCTCCATAGGGAGCACATCTTTGTTATTGAGACGAGTAGTCTCGTTCTTCTTTTTACGTTCCCTATTATCTAGTCTCCTTCTTCTTCTTAACCGTGCGTCTTCCATAGCGAGAGGAAGCAGTAAAATCTTGAGTGAAACGCTGCAAAAAACTTGAATGCAACTCCAGTCAGCTCATATGCAATGTGAGCGCACCGCAGCCATGATACTGTCCTTCACGCTCTAATATCTGCTTCATTGAAGGGCTAAACTTTTTGGCCTATGAAGCGAAAACTGCTCCGTCAAAAAAGGACAGCTAAAAGAAACAATTGTGCCCAGCGCCCGTAACAAATCATCATTTCGTGCGTGCTTCATTGATCCTCTGGCGAATTTATATGTAGTGACCTGAGAGAAAAAAGTTATAAAATTGAACTCCAGAAGTTGCAAATATATTGTTTTGATTTCAAAACGTGTTACAAGCAAGAAGGGCATTCAGAAAAAGGGGTGAGGATCCCATTTTCGCCAACTCCTGCAACCTGGGCATAGGTCTCTATGAAAACGTAACTTAATTACAAATCTTTAACCTGGCCTATCTTGCGCCTATTTCATTAAGATATAGACACGAAATATGTAGATAAATAAACACAAAAATCGTTTAATAATTTCAGGATATAATGTATTTATATAATTCCAGCAGAAATTATTAGCGGATTTAACCCTAATTGCAAGTGCAACAATAACTGGATCACTAATTGCAGGCTCAAGGTGAACAAAGATGAACGTGCTTTCACAGTGCCAAAACAAAGTCATGCGTGAGTGTCACAGCCATTCAGAAAAGTCAAATTTCTTATTGTGGAGATCTCTCGGAAGCGCTATTGGCTGCTGCAGAGTGTGAGGTCACTCGCCGCTGTTTTCTTACTCCATTTTCATACTCCTACTGATGATCTGTTCGTTTCTTCTTCTTCTTTTCCGGCTTGCTATTCTCATGTGCGTTTATCCTGTGTGGGAACACCTTCGTACATGGGTTCTCCGTTTCTGTCGATATGCTTTATGCCCCTAATTTCTTCCTCAGTTAGATCGCCTTTGTTGTGGAGACGGAAGTCCAAATCAAAGTAATAATCGTTTCACTCCTCGGGTGTAAGTATACTCGTTTTTATGTATATAGTACCAACTAAGCTTGCATCGTCCTAACATTATTAAGTGAATATACCTTTATACCTCGTTAAGTAGTGAAGCAATATTTTTTTTCTTGCAATTTCGTGCTCTTCAGTTCGGTGACATTTGGTGCTTGGTCTTCCTCGACGCTTCTTCGTTGTCTAGAAAGAAGGGCTGCTGCATATAGTAACGCATTGGTTTTAATCTCATTTTTCTGATGCGTATTATTGGAGTCGACGTTTTTCTCTGACCGAGGCGTGCTGTTTTTTGCATCTTGCTAATTGAAATGCCGCTTTTTTTTGGAGCTAGACGCGCACGGTCCTGTTTGTTGGCAGCGCCTGACGGGTGGGAAAAATTTTAATATATTTTAGCCAATAGTTTATTGCAGTCTTCTTGCGTTGAATTCCGTTGTAATTATTTTGTATCGACGAAGTGTTGCTCGCGCATGTTTTTGTCATGTGTTGCAAGTACGTCTATGTCGATACGGCGAAAGCTTTTTTACTTTTGTTTATTGTCTTTTCTCTCTCCATCAGTCGTGTCCAAAACTCTTGTTTTATCTTCTGTCATCTTATTATCACTTTAATGCACGTTTACCGACCTTTGTAAATGTACACAAATAAATTCAGTGAGGATGAAGTAAGATGTGAAGTTGTCTCAACATTCTTTACGCTGAGAAAGAACTGTGTGATAGCACAATGCAATACGAACATTTCTACACTATTTGTGATGTACTTCATATTGTGTCTGTATATTGTCTACCTATATGGACCCTGTATATTGTCTACCTATATGGACATTGGACAAACACATGACCTATCAGGATTGCTAACTTCCTAAGCATGTGCAAATTAAGTTACAGCATATGCTCAATGTTTATTGCGGATAATGGCATTTGTTTGTCACCTCAAAGTCACGTTGTTCCCTGTTTATTATTAATATTTACGACTACTTGTAATAATTTCTACTTAATTTATGCTGAGTATGGTGTGGATAGCATATTTCCGTGCTGTATGCGGTTCACATATCTACTCCATCGAGTTATGAGTTTTCAGAAGTATTCCAAGTGCGTACTGAGTGTTTTTTTTTTTTCACCTAAGAGCCATATATTTATTTATACTGTGACATGTATTGGTGTCGTTTTGAGCTTCGCTACGATGCAATCTCGTGCTTTTCTTGGCAGTGTATCTGCTATTTTGTTATGGCTTTGTATTTATCAGTATCTCTATTGTACTTAGTACTATTATATGAGGCCTCTACACCTACTCAACCAAGCGCCGCTTGTAAAAATTTCAGAAAACTGCATCAAAGTTTGGCGAATTTGTAACACGTTTATCTTGGGAACTATTATAAAATAAAGGCGTGCCCTTGTTTGTAGGTGTTATGTATCACCTATATAAGCACCTTAGCTGTCACGACATGCCAACATCATTTCAAGGATGGTCAGGGTACTAATGTAACTGCGAGTAAAGTTGGATACGGTGCCTGTACACTCTAATTCCAAGGGCCACAAATATAGACTGAGCGGCCATAGCCCAGGCTTTTGGGGGGGGCGGGGTTGGGTGCTGTTTACATTTCTCTTTTACAGTTCTACCATGTGTTATCCTATTCCAATTAGGACGTCAAGAAAAAGTTGGGCAGAACTTTCGTACCTGGTACGTTTTTGTGGGGGGGGGGGGGGTTAAAACTTNTTCTACCATGTGTTATCCTATTCCAATTAGGACGTAAAGAAAAAGTTGGGCAGAACTTTCGTACCTGGTACGTTTTTGTTAGGGAGGGGGTTAAAATTTCCAATTGTGGACAGGTTGTTGTGAAACTTGCTCAGAATATGTATTTATGGGAAAGAAACACATTTTTGCTCCTACAACTTTTTTGATTTAGGCCTTAGTTTTCGAGATAATGGGAAATCTATGTAAATATAGCTGTATTTCAAAAGAGTAGCACTTATGAGTTTTCATGCTAGCAGGAAAACAATAACCGTTTCGGAATCCTTGAAATATTCCCCAAAAAAATATTGAGCCGGATTTTCCATTTTGCCCTCGTAATATTTTTTTATCACAACTCAAAACCAAATCCTTTGTTTTTTCCTGATATTTTAGTCAGCGTCGCAACGGAAATCCAGAGCCTGGACTACCAGGCGTTATACCAATGCCCCCTAGAGGCTAGAAAACAGATTGTCTAGGTGACATTGGTTATACCCACTTCGGCAATCTAATGGCGATTGCCCTAGATAGCCAAGTTTTCTATGAATGCCCCGTTATAGAAAACTGCTGCTATGTCCGTTTTCTAAAATTGTGGCCAGACTATTAAAATGTAGAATGTGATTGTATAACTTGTCCTAGCAGTGATCTTTAGTCTTCCAGTTAAATACGAAGAACAAGTCGGTGTTAGCCTGTGAATAATTTCGAAGAATTTCTATTCTGCATAATGTGATAACCTTGTTGTTTCTTGGCTATTAGTTGATTAAAACTTGGGATGGTTCGACGTCTGATACAACAAATTTGAAAAAAAAACGTTATCGTCGAAGATTTGATGATGGAGTTATGGAGAACGATCGAATGTCCGCCGCTGGAGAACGATATCGACATTCCTGTCGTGTACAGACTTCAGGTGGCGGACATTTATATATATATATTTTTCATTCTTTAAAGTTGGGGTTCAATATACCCAGCCGTTGTTTGCCCCATACGTACCGCTCCGCGACAGAATGCGTTATTGTGTCCGTGTGAACGTGAGTAAAATTCGCAGACTTTTTAAGCTCTCGTACGATACGACGTTGAAAAGACATGCCTGTTACTGGTGGTACTTGCCATGTCGATCACCAGTTGATACGATGGCCATGTGGGAGATATGCGATTGCTTTTACATCGACACCGTGAAACATTAGGACGCAGACTGGTACGTATACAAGGAGGCTAAATGATTGTCATGTGAACCCGTCACTACCCCCAGTTTTAGGGGATTTTCGATCCCGGCCCTGTAGACCAGGTAAATATCCATGATTTTTCAATAGGGCTACGTAACCTGCACTTAATTTTGACTGGCTTCATCAGACTTCATGGCTGTGCTGACAGATTATAGGCGTAAGGTTCACTAGCTAGGACGAGGAAATTTCAGATGTTTACGTTGATTTCATCTTTTTTTCATTAATTTTCGGGCAGTAGACCCAAACTGATTACTCTTGGACCGGCTGAAAAATCAGGCCTGCAGCGTGGAATGGAATTTTACGGTTTCTAGCTTAATCCGGTTGCGACTACATCCTGCAACACCACCCAAAGTGCCGAGACATTTCTGTCTGGCGTTCCGAATAAGCTAAAGCTTCCGAGCTTAACTTACCCTCGCAAGGCCAGTCGACTACGCCCTATAATTCCTAGAATAATATCAACTCCGACAGTTGTGACACGCACGGCATGCTGTTGGCAATGCAATGTATTGCGTGAGCATCAGGCGCTGCAATTATTTAGTGAACCGAAAAAAAAAAAGTTTCGTGCGCGATCAAAGGGATGAAATAACAGACAGGGAGGGATCCTTGTGCTATGCCGCTCCTGCGGCTATTCTTAACCGAATATTGCTTACTGCTCGCTAAAGTTTCTTATGCTAAGTAAAACCCTTGTCCTACGGTCGCCAAATTTTCTTTTAGTGTTGTACTGTGTCTGGAAATTTGAAGCAAACAGCCGTTATTGTCTGATTGGGTAAAGTTAATTCGTACTTGGAAGATAAATTTTCTGCATCGGAACGTCGGTCGGTATTAACGTTATGACACTTAATATTGAGTTCCGGCATTGATCAGAAGCCTTTTCTTCCTGCAACGGCCAAAACCTAGTTTAAGTTCCACCTAATCGATGTTTCANCGTACTTGGAAGATAACTTTTCTGCATCGGAACGTCGGTCGGTATTAACGTTATGACACTTAATATTGAGTTCCGGCATTGATCAGAAGCCTTTTCTTCCTGCAACGGCCAAAACCTAGTTTAAGTTCGACATAATCGATGTTTCAGCTACCTCAAGCATAACTGGCTTGATGTTACCGCCTGAAAAGGCACGTACAATTTGGCTGCGAAATAAAGCCTTCAAAGCTTGACTTGTTGGAAACATCCGACAGCTGTCCTGGATTCGACCCGTTGATCCAAGTTTCATACGTTGACCCTTGACCGATTACCTGCGAGACTTTGAAGAATTGGATCTAACTACGTGAAGTGGAGATTTCCCTCGGCTCGGCATCATTGGGTTGCTTCCTCCACCTGAATGAAGATTCAAAGGGCCGGAGGCCGAAGTTCCTGTCTGCAGTTTCTTACAAGTCAAATCGAGTGAGCTTGGCTTAGATCGACTTGAAGAGTCAGTCGAACGCGTCCAAACTCAATTCGAAGCGGAAAATCGGAAGCTTAGAATTGCCAGGGCTGCAGAGTATCGTGGGAGGAGCTTCCGTACAGGAATTGTATTAGGCAGCCCACCAGTGCTCCTCCATGCGAAGCAGTGCAGTGCTCCGGAGACTATGGACAATTTTAGCATTTCAAAAACTGCAAATAGCAGTAAAGATTTACTCATTTTAGAATCATTTTTGATACACAAACTCAAACCGGTTTCGAACAGCAAACAGTAGCTCTTATTCTTGGAAATTAGTAAATAGATAAACTTTTAGATTTTTTCGACCATGAACGTACCTGTGTCTCAGTTGAACCATTCGAACTAATTTTACTTATACTTCTTGATATGTGTTTTCAGAACTGATGATGGGAGCAGGTCTCCGAAACGTTTTACATAATATGACTCAATTTTAATCTTCGTCTTTGCTTTCAAATTTTTAATTTGCCATATGTTATAATGCGCGTATTTAATCAAATGGTATGTCGCTTGAAGATTACAACAACTTTTAATTATGATTTGGTTTATATTAGCATGATGAGGTGACAATGTCTAGGCCAGAGCCTAGGTACAGTTTCACGGATCAGCGCATTTTCCGTGGTCTCAATTTACGGAGCATTTGAGAAACCGGCAGGCCTCCATGTATCTAGCTGACTAATGCCGGGCCCACACTATACAATCGTACGCTCAACTGATGAGTTGACGATCAGCTCGCACGACCTTCAACTTAAGTACTATCCTGCGGTATCTTGGATGCGGACTTTGACTGCGTAATCGGACGACATGGAACCTAAGCGTCCGCACGTAAGTTGAACATCCTGTATGCGTAATGTGGTCATGGCCTTAGGTTAAACTTGAGCGCAATATCTGTATGAGTTCGTTTGTATGTTTGTTGATGTCATTGTGAGCAGTAAAGCTGCCCGTTGCCATGGTTACCACAGGGACGCTGTGCACGTTGCTTTCATTTTCACGCAAGCAGGAACCCTGACCACCAACTTTTCATGGCGTTATCTCGTGAATTGCCTGTTTCAGATAGTCTCCTCTCATTTGGCTTAAGTGACCGTGTGTTTTGATCGATGAAATATGACAGTGATCTTGTATGGTTTTATCTAAAGCGATATTTGGTACAGTTGCTGTAAAATTGGTAGTACATTTTTGCCGATATCTTGCTTCCACCTTACTTTGTCTATTTATGTTGTATTATAATGATATTCGGCACCGTTAGTGCCAATTTGGCTGGTGAAGTGCTGCTGATGGATAAAATTTTACAGTGTTCGTTAGTGCCCAATCTATAGCAGTTCTTGCAAATGTCTTGAAAGAATTGGTGCCGATATTTTACTTCCAATTTATTACAGTGTTTGTTTTCGCTATGCATATTTAATATATTCAGTGTAAATTTGACTTAAGCGTACTTTGGTGGCAAAATATGTGTCCCTTTGCAGCGTTGGTATTCGTTTTAGCTATTGATATTATTTGATCCATTCTTTGAAAACTTGACTTAGTGTTCAGTGCTGCCGGTGTTTTGTAGTCACTTGGCAGTGTTGGCGTTTGTTTTTGTTATATATTTACGTAAAGTTTTGATTGCTAATTTGGCGCGTGAACTGGTGTTGATATTTTGTTTTCACTTTGCAGTGTTGGTGTCTGTTCTATGTCAAATATTCATTGTTAATTTTTCATGAGTGTGCATCGCGAACGATATTTTTTACCACTTGACAGTGTCGCTAACTTGGTTACTATTGTATTTCGCTCTCTAAGGAGGCGCAATTGATATGCTCATACGGGCTGAAACTCTATCCAAGGTGACGCACCCAACGCTCAGGACCGAAGTGCCGGGCAGGTTGACGCAATTCAGGGATTTAATTTCAATGGATGTGCGCGATTTAAACGCTCTCTGGTTTTTTTCAGAGCCAAAACTTCTTTATTTTTAACACTAAAGCTAAAGCTTTCTGGTGGTAGAAAGACGCTATCTAGGAGTATTTTGTACCACCTAGAACATTTACTCTAGCGTTTAAAAACATGGAAGATTTGGCCCTGAAAATGCAGTGCCTTTCCTAAAAAAAAATACGCCCGAATAAAGTATGTATATCTTCGTACTGTGCATTTTCAATTGAATCTTCAGGGCAACGGCGACTCTACACGTGTCACGGGGCATCTTTCGGTTGTTGTTCACAGCTGTATACCTTTTGTATACCTTTTGTGTCATCAATAGTTCGTACACCTAACACTTTCTTCCGTCAATAAATATGCCTCATTCGTAGGAATGATATTATATGCAGTGTAACATATAGATTTGCAGCGGCATGATAGACCGAGTTAACGTAATTTATTTTTCTTCATGACGTCATAAACATCGGTATGGCTCTGAAGCCAAGTTTTGATTCGACGTTTTCAATACTATTCCTGCAAGAAAACAAGTTCTCGTTTGGCGGTTTAGGGTTTACCCTTCCATGGCTGCTGCAGCTACCCATTGGAGTGTAATACAAATAGTGCTGTTGTTACGGAAATTGGTCTTTAATTCAGGCGTAGAATAGTTAATTGACCGTAACGAGCTGTGTTCGTGCCAGGAACTGTCGGGTGTGACGTACGTAAAGACCAGTAGCTCTGATCAGCTTCGAGATCAGGATCCCAGAATATCCGGTTCGTCGCTGGCTTCTTGCCTTATTTCTTAGTGTACCGATCAACTAAAGTGTTAAGTTTTTGGAAAACATGGTTCCTCACCTAATGTATTCTTTTTCTGTAATTTCTGACCGACTTTTCTCCGAATATTTTTTCTGCTTTCACAAGCACCAAGGGGCACCCGCTGGAATTCACTGCTTTTCCGCGCTTCAGCCTTTAATTTATTTCGTTTCTTTGGAAGTCATCACTGATTGCCGAGCCGAAAGAGTCGTCATTGAGTGATTTGTCAAGACTAAATTGCTGCCTTTGTCTAAACTTCTGTGCTTGAGTCAGCCGGTCGGTCGATCTTCTTCGGGCTAACCAACTTTCCGGACTTGGGTGTCTGATTACCAACGCGCCAACTCGGCATGATAAGGCAAGGGACTTATACCGACCGCTTTGTTCACTGACCTCAGGTCCCTGGAAATGGCATGGTGAATTTCTTGGTGTTACTTTTGCCCAGAAGTTCCCACAGTGGGCGCTTCAGTCTCTTGCATGCAATATAATGCATCATGGTAGAATGTCAACGAGGTGGCCCTGATAGGCAATTGCCCTAAATCATATGAAACTAAAATCATACAAATAAAATCATACACTAAGTGCATATAAATAGGGGGGAACTCTAGAACCCCACTTGAAACCTAAAATGTCTCAGGCTTGGGAAACTTTGTAGAGGTAAGGCTACATTGGTGAAAACTGGTATTGAAATGTTATAACTGAAAAGCCTGTGCGTCAGTTAAATATTTCAGCATTAGTTAAGTTACTTGCCCATTAACGACCTTATTTATGTGCTACTGACACACAACATTTGGGCTGGACAGGTGTTGGTCAGTCTGTACTGCATGACGTCACCCATAAACTATTATGTCTATGTGCTGCGGACAAACGATATATTATGAGCCAGGCAAGTGTCAGCCAGTGCTGACATGGCCCATAAACTATCGTGTCTATGGGCCACTGTTAGATGGCACAAAGCAAAGAGTTTCCTCATCATTACCTGATCCTCATAACCACACGCTGGTGGAGGGCTGGGCAGGCAGACCCCCGCTGACCCCGCGCAAGCCCTTTGGTGCCCTGTGAAAGGTGGAGCTGTTGGGCGAAGGATATATTGGCTCTGGGAGGCGCTTGCTTGCTTGCTCCTTCTCTTCAAACACGCACCGAAATTTGCTACAATTTGGATTGCATGAAGTAAATGTGAAGCTGAAACTAGAGACGTATCAGTATGACCAATGATACATGTTCGTTTCATGTGTGGGGTATGCAAAGTAAAATTAGAAATATATTAATCATTGTCGTACAGTGCTGATCGTACAAAGTGAGTGTGGTGGTAGAACTAGGGATATACTAACGCTAATGTGCATTTAGGAAAGAAATTTACCGCTACCTGTAGATATCTATTTGAGATGCAGATGTTTGTACTGCATGACCTTTCTTGCTGCACTCTTCAAACGATGTGGAAATTTTAAGAAAGAGGATCTTATCACACCTGCGTGTAAAAATATATTGTAATTTAATGAAACGCGCGGAACTCTTATAGCTGCGCTAAAGAGTGAAGCACTCAGCACTACCTTCCTCTATGCGTGTGGCATTGGTTATCTTGTAGTATATATATCAATGATTTGAAACATAGTAATTCATTTCAGTGATTAAAATTAACGCCTAGGTGTCGTAGTTACTCACCAGTAAAAAAAATAGGGGTGAGATGCGCTCATTGCATTTTAATCATGTGTTATATTTTTTGATAAAGCGACCTGATGTTAATATCATAGTAATATTTCATATGCATGTTATTTTGACTTCGTTTAGTTTTGGATTCCAAGTTGTGGTACAAGACAAATACTGGTCACTTAACAGCCCGAAATTCGCGTAATACTCAAACGAAGATTGCATTAGTTTTTATTTCATTTCGGTTTTCACTGAAATTATTCGTGGCAGCAGCAAACGCATTGAAAACTGGTGGGTACTCTGGTACTGGATATTTCTTTCCTAGTATATGGTAGTATCATGTTCTTTGTAATTTTTTTTGCACTAGCTATACGTATCTGTCCCGTATTCATGGTGAAAAATTTGATCTTTCATCGACTGGACTGTCTTCGTATTCCCGTTGAAAATCAGAATTTTACAGACATAACTCTCGTATTCTTAGTGAAAGCTTTGACTTCTTAACAGTACGTGTCTTTCGTATTCCTACAGTTTAAATAAATTTATATTGTTTTATAGAGCATGCCTGCCTCATATTATACTGGTAAAAGACTTGTCTTGCGACAGATTGGACGCCCGCTCATTTGTGTCTTTTGAAAAGTAAAGGCAAACTCTGCTGTCACGCGCCTTTCTCACTGCTCAATCTGCTTGACTGCGGTCATGCTCGTATCTGGGGCCATACGAGACCGTTTTACCGCTCGTATCACAAGATTACCTCAAATCTACACCCCGCCCCGTACCGCGCTTCGATTTATTTAGAAGCAGTCGCGCTCTGCACAGCTCTGCACAGCATTCCCTTTCATCTGCTTGCCCTCATCGTACTGACCTTTGCTCCGGCGCCTGCACCGAAGATATCGTCCGTTTCCTTCAGTTGCTGGCGTAAACGGCCTGACCTGCGAGCTCTTGCACGGAATTCCAGATGGGCAAAAACTAGTGGTGGTCGCAAGGGTTGGAACCTCGTACCCCTCCTCTCTGCAGGCTAATTGCCTGTGTATAACTTCCCTGAACCTGTTACCTGTGGTGGACTTCGTGGACTAACGTGTGATTTAGTTTGTGGCTCATGAAGTTTCCCAGCGTGGTGCAAACACTAAAATTGTGTAACTGGCAGTAGTTTGGGTGCTTTAGTTTATGGCTCCCGAAGTTCGATGTACAGTAGGTATTTAAGTTTCTCGCACCCGAAGTTAGTATGTATGGTAAATAGAAGAATTTTATTACCTGACATTGGTTAGGGCTTTCGCGTGTAACTCCTGAAATTTCTCTGTGTATAGCAAGCAGTGAAACTACGCCAGTTGGTGATTGTTTGGTTGACTGTGGCTCCCGGAGTGTCGTACTGTGAAGTAAACAGTGAAACTTGTCTCGAAGTTATTTGGCTGTTCTCGAGCATCATCAGCCTTTGCCTTTATTTACGGTTCTTGAAACAGCAGTCCCGAAACACAGAAACCCATCTACTAAGTATACGCCTCAATAGCGAAAGTGTTGAAAGAATCGGGCTCAAAACATCTCCTTTTGAAATTCCTGCATGTTTTCTTCTTTGAGCAAATCGAGTTTGACTAATGTGCTGATGTGAATGTATACTCCAAATTTGAGTCTTATAAAGCAAATATAAGAGCATTGATACAAACACTACCGTTAGCAATTTCCTACTGATCGGATACACATTAAAGTGTACAGAAGAAATTGGAGTTGAAAATTAGTAGTGGAAGTCTGAATTCAACATCCTTTTAACTCACTCTAGTATTATTCTACTTGCTCGGTTGATGCTATGAAAGAGTGGCATAACTTTCAATACGGTTTCATAATGTGCAGATTATTTCAGTCTTACTGTGATGTGTGAGCTATACAGGCCGTGAATTATATGTGTCAGAATGGGTCAATTGCATCAGTAATAATAACAATAAAATAATAAAAATAATAATCATTTTTCGAAGTAACAGCACTATTTGTAACGTCTACAACTACACATACCGTACTAGTAACTAAATGTTCCAATTTTTGGTTGATCTTCGGGCGAGGTTTAGGTGGCGTCATGGACGTTGCCAACTTCGGCAGAGAGTAGAGGCCCCCCCCCCCCTTGTGCACTCTCCCGTGAAGAGATTGTCTCCTGTGATCACTGAGAGTTGTTTTCCTTAGTTCACGTAACCGATGGTGGCTGGTGTATCTGACCTCCTTTTTGAATCAGAACCAGCAAAGTTATCAGCGTGATACTTGCGTGTTAACTGCAGTAGCTATATACGTTAACACTGTATGTTTTCGAAAGTTGGTGTAGGTTTTTCGTACAAATAAGCTTTTTTTGACACTTCCCACGGGCGACGTTGAGGAATTTACTTTTTTAGTGCTTACGAAAAAAGTGCTTATAGAACTAGTATGTATACTAATGAATAGGGCCAAACGGGTCTCTTCAGTGCTTAAAAGCTTACCCTTTAAATATTGAATATACCGTGTACTAAGGGTTGCCTTATAAATGCCGCTTTCTTGACAGTTTACCAGGCGGAGTGGACATCCCTCGCGCATCTACGGTCCTTTTCACCCCGCCGTCTAGTTTGTTTGTTTGTATGTCAGCTTATCTGTCGCAAAGATAGCTCGAATAGTTTATTAACAGAATTTTACGAAAATTACGAGGATTGTTAGGTACGTTAGAAAGAACAGATGATTAACTTTTGGTGAAGATCCGTTCATCCGTTTGTTTGTTTCTTTGTCTGCCTCTTTTTTCTTAATGCCATAACTCAAAAAAGTTATGGACTGATTTTTATGAAAGTTACACAAGTTGTTAGATATATTACGAAGTGTAAGTGACCAAATTTTTGTGACGTTCTTTTGTTCGTTTGTTTGTTTATAGTTTGATTTTCTGTTTGTTAGCAACTAACAAAAAATTTTCAACGGATTTTTATCAAATTTACAGGAATTGTTATAAATGTTAAATGACCTAAATGATCAAATTTTAGTGATGATCAGCTCGTTCGTTTGGGTGTTTGACTAATATTTGCCAAAATGTTTGTCAAAAATATAACTCTAAAAGTAATGAACGGGTCTCTACGAAATTTGTAAAAATTTTAGCAATAATGAAAGGCACAAATCACAAAATTTGTTGGCGATCGGTTCGTTCGTTTGTGTGTTTGACTAATGTTTGCCAGCATATAACTCATGAGCTTACTAACGGATCTTCAAAAAAAATACAGAACCTTTTATTACTGTCAAAAGGCACAAATGACCAGATTTTGGTGTTCTTAAAATAGAAATCATAGTTTCAAAACCAATTTGAAATTTTCAATAATGCTATTATTTTACTTGGCGGAGGTGTACGCTCTCAGAGTGCTCTTGTCCTGGTATTGGATTACGTTTGTTATATTAGTCGCATTAGACTGCATCTCTCCTAAAACGTAATTGTTCAAGACGTTTAGTAGGTAATGAGGTCATCCTACATAGAAGGACCATTGTACTTCACAAAGGACGTTTGAAACAACGCCATTCCTACGAAAACCCGTTTTATTTGATTCTCATAGAGTTAACCCTTCGCTGTTTGGCTCAGTAACTTGATCACATTGATTAAAGATACACAGGCAGTTCTCGTCATAAGTTATGCTCGTTTCATGCCGTCCATGAGTTTGGGTGAAAGTTTTTTGTTCCACGTCTTCGATGTATTTATATGTGCTCGTCTATCAAGAGTATGAACTAAAATTTTTGTATCTGAAAAACTGCATAAAATGAGTAGGGCTGTTCTACAATAACCAGCCATGTTTTTTCTAGGGCTCGTATTTCAGCGCATGCCCTTTGTATTATAGTTCTTCAGTCTTACGTACGAGTGAGTGGTCAGGGCTCAGTCATGCTTCTAACTGTAGTGGGAGTCGCACTAGGCAAGCGCACGCTCAACTTACAGTTACTGAGACACGCTAAAATTTTTCTTTCACAAATGCGCAGTGTAGCCCCCGATATCATCAGAGATTGTCTTTTCAAGAGCTTGGAGTTTCAGAGCTTTGCCTTCCCGGCGAAGCGAGAGTTTCCCAAAGCCACGTATCCAGGTTACAGTGGCCCCTGTGCCCCCAGTATGCGAGCCTGGGTGTGGCGTATCCAGAGACGCTACGCAGCTCATTAATTAAGTCTCATTATGCTACCGAGGTTCGAATGCTTTCTGTGCTCCTGTTCTGGCTTTGTTTGTGCTAATGAGGTTCCTATATTTTTGTCCCCTGACGTTGGGCAGAGCTGGCGAATTTGCTAAAGTTTACGTCCTTGGTCTTTGCGAGAGCTTTAATGATTTGTAGCTAGCGCTCCACCGTGTGCATTGTATCATTTTTTTAATATAGTATTTTAGACTGTAGTGCTTTGTTGTCTTCATCACTAAATGTAGCGGTTCTCTGCATTGCATATTTTTAGAAGTAAATGAAACTATTGTCTTTCACTGCATGTGTTATACAATCTCAACCATTGTTTCTGTAATATGTACATTGTTCTCACAGTCTTGTTCCCATTTAATATCGTTACTTAATTTTTCATTTTTTGAATCGTATTAGCATTTGGTTCGAATTTTAAGGTAAACATCTGTTTTTCAGTTAGTTTACAATATAGTAGGTTAAAATTTGTAATTTTTAAAGTAAATGCTGCACAGCAACTCCAATTACAACCTATTCGGAAAATTGTCAGCGATTTTCGGCTAATATTCAGTGCCGCCTTACAAACATTGGATTCATTGTCATGAGTTTCCGGAGGTGTATTGCATTCTTCAATGCCTAATATAGAGTTGAAATACGCTCGTTATGGTCTCATGGGCAATAGTTAGATTAGTGTATTTCCGTGATGGTGTCGATATGTTGATGTACAATTGCACATAGATGTTGGCTAATGTAGACTGCGGTTATGAAATGGTGTTCATTACTTGCACAAATAACTATATCATTTACTGTTGCAGTGTGCAGAATACGTAGCCGTAATTACATGTTACTTTTTTCAAAGCAATATCCTCCTCCATATATGGTATCGGAGAACGCTGTAGTTTCATGTACAAAACTTACCTGGAAAATACTTTTCTTTTTAACCGACGACTCTAAGAGAAATTGCTAAATAGTGTACACTCCAAGCTTTTAAGATTAAGTTCTTAACTTTTTGTACCGAGTGTTCGTGCATTCTTTCTCTGCGCTAGGAAGCGGCTTCCGTGTAGAGCAACACAGAGCACCTTGGTTAATACAGTACTTGCGTCAAAGGAGGTTGACTAGAAGAAGGTAGGAACGGTTACTGAGATCGGAAGCTGAACGTTCTCGCGAGGTTGATTCGCTGATTGACTACACGAATGACAGGGAACCTACGCTTGGAGAGAAGGAATGGCTAGGAGCCTGTGAGCTGTGGGACGGGAACGGCAAAAATAAATAAACATAAAAATCTGGGGTCGACCACCACATGGCAGTTCGTATTCATGTATGTTCGTCACACCAGGCCACCTATGTCCGTCAACTTTCCATTTTACTTCGTGATATCAATGGTCCGTAATGAATATTTTCTATTCGGAGACCACTTTCACTGTGCTGCCCTGGATGCTACTGGTATATCCGGTTGTGAGTTAAGTCTTAAATTATTTGGTCTTTTAATTCCAGCCTCAGTTTCATCAACTCACGCGGTCTTTGTCAGCATATTAACCCTGAACTGAAAGGCCAAAATAAAGTGTCTCGTCCGAATAGCATTATTTGCAACGTGAAGAAAAGACCCTTGCCGGTTAGTGGTTAAGTGTCTTGTTTTGGGATTTATTAACTAGAGCTCTCTGGTCAAGGGTCGAACTACCACGTCTAATTATATTTGTCTATGTATCGGGACGCACCGTTATGGTATATGCTGTGCCTATCCTGAATCAAATAGACTAGCTGTTACATTTTTCCTGTATGACAAGATATGACTATAATCCAGCATAATAATGATGTCTATACAGTATGATTATAACGTAGTAATTTCTTTTAATATTGACATTTTTTATATACTGACAAGTGATTTGAGAATGTCAAAGCCTGGTCATCTTCAGTCCGTGTACGATATTTGGGCATATTGATGGCTTGAGCTACAAGAGGTTAGCCTGGGTTCGGTACAGTAGAAATTTCTGCCAGGCTACGTATATCGGCACCACATTTTTCTGCGGCACTATATTGATATATTTACTATTATAATCTATGTATACTGGAGTTGCATTATCGAGAACGTTCTCTGTGCGTGCTCGCTACAGCCCCTGACTTACAGGAACGTAGTACATGTAAGGGGCTGCATACCACCGCATGACGTCATCCACGGCCTGGCTGTCCGTGTGTTGCAAGGTCAGGGTGTATTTGGCCGCTCCTGCCATGAGTCGTCCAGCGTGTTTCCCCAGCGATCGTAACGTGGCTTGAGAGGAATATTTATTTCTGGACGTGAGTGGCAGTAGCTGATTCGACCATAATTGCCCACACATCGCTGGCTAATATCATCAATGCAAATTCACCTCATCTGCTGCGGCAGCGATTTTAGGATGGCAGTGGCCCGTAGAGGACCGAGCCGAAGACATCGTCTTCTCTATGGGAATGGGTCTCGCGGACCGTCTATCGTCCCAAAACTTTTCTAACTGCAATATAAGCTGAGCTTTACTCTTATTGCCAACAAGGTTATTTAATGTTATTATAATGGAGCTCAAAGGTCAATTCTATCCAAAGGTTTTGTATGGGAAGCAAAGCATTAGATGGCTCGTGTATTCTGGGAGGGCATAGGGGGAGGACATACGAGGGGAAACGACAGTAGCTTTTCCTGCAGGGAATCCTTCGCATTCTATTCAAAGAGCAATACTTTTCTAGCTATAGCAGTTTTTATTGATTCTAGCGCTGTAAAGGGTTCAATCTTACAGTTATTGAGCTTTGACAGTTACTTTTAATAAACATACGTTTTCTGACTCTCATTTAAAAATGGTTAGGAGAGGTGGACACGAGAGCTGCTTGCGATGAGTTTTAGCACTTTAAGCCTGCAATTAAGTTAGCCATGATACCGTTTATCGATTTGGAATTTACTGAACCAAACTTTGTTTATCAGGCAAAATTAAGGTATGTACGAGATTAGCATAATAGACATACCGTACCTATATGTACTTACACACAAAAGGTACATTTAGCGTAACGGACAAATCGTACCTACTTATACGCACAAACGGTACGAACGAAGTTCGGCGTATATGGTAAATAGTCCGTAGGAAGGTTCAATAGTGTTCCGAGTGTTTGTAACAATCTGCACTCATTCTGTAGCTACAATTGCTGGTGTTGCTGTGAAGCTGGTGAACAAATGTTACAGTGACGCGTTTGCATACAGGGGCATGAATGAAAATATCTTCACATCGAATTTACTCTGTGCATATTTTACAAATGGCTCTAGTATCGGTGGACGAAACGTGCAGCATGACTAAATTTTCTGGAATTTTATCCTGTAAACCGCAGGCCAAATCACATTCTAGCGAAAAAATATCGTTATATAGTTAATCATAAACCGCAGGCCAAATCATATTCTAGCGAAAAAATATCGTTATATAGTTAATCATCAGACGTTCTGCTTTGGGAGGTTTTGCGTTGTGGCTAGGAAGGCTCAAATTATTTTCCAAGATGATAATAAATGAGCCGTTTTGCTTTGGAACATTGTGCATTGGCTAAGGATTTGTATTGATATAACGCACCTACTAAACAATATAAACGTGTGAATTCCTGACCTAAGTATTTATTACGCAGATCTTCATCAGTCATCATTAAGGAGGGATAGCCGAAGAATCGCTGCTGGAGTATTTTGCATCAGGTGGCTGTCGGTTCAGAGAGATGTCCTGGGGATGATTGGTCATTATGTTGAGAGGATTGGGCAGGTGGAGGAACAGATGCCCCAGCGCCCCACGTCACTCGAAAGCCAATGCTCTTCATTTGCAGAACCTACCCACCTTTGGTGCCACGAAGGGTCTTCAGACGAAGTGCAGGTGACGTTCCGTACATCACCTCACGTGTGTAGAGTCACGATACTGGGTATCTTCTGTTGAGCCGCAGTTAGCGACCAGCTAACGTACGTTTAGCCAGGCCAAAAATTATTGCGGCATGTAAGGATACAAAGTCCCATTTCTCTCATGTACGTTTGTCTCTCCTTTCAATGGAAACTAGCTATGGGGGAGCGAATAGCAAGCATTGCTGTAAAAAGTGGAGCAGGAACAGTCGTGCGTGAGGAGCTAGATGCGCAATGATTCACTGGCCTGAATGCCAAGGTAGTTCTTCAGGCCATGAACCATCAGTGGCGCTGGAGGATACTATTACACTACACCATTGCACCGAAAAGGAGCTACAGTGAAAGTATTCTCCGAAGAGAGAAATATCTGTTAGGACGACAATGTCATTACAAAAAGAACGTGTGGGTCTGTCGTGATCAGCAGTTATAGGCCGGGTGAGTTACACTCAACAGGATCTCGGCGCGCTGTTGAGTATGATGAGAGTTCATGAACGTGTGCCGACCCTCAGCGTTGTCGTGTTAAAAATTAAAATAGTCTATCTCTACAGCTTAACTCTGTCTGTATCAGGCTATACTACCATGGCACAAAGGCTCTTCTCCCCAAAAGAATACAGTAGAACAACGAATCTTTGATTGAAAGTAACTCGGCTTGGTCTGGTATGAACAGGCTAAGCATATTTGACTAAGCTATGAGGTATACGTGATTGTTTTAAAAATCCCTGTGTGTGTAACTACTTGATGGATCCCGATCATATATAGAGGCTCTCGTGTTCGCGATCTGCAACGAATCGAATGAGTTCATTTTTGGTTAACGTTGCTTCTAAATTTTTTCAAAGCGTTATGAAAAATAAAATCGTTTTAGTTTAATATCCAAATATGAATACCCTACTTATTTATGCGAGTGGAAAGTATCCATGCAACTCTTGCTTTCACGACCAGTATCGTTCAATTTAGTCTTATTTGCTTTGTTTAGCATACTACGATCATCCTGCTTCTGTTACGGGACCAGACAAGGCCTCCTAGATAACTCGAGGAGGCCTTGGCCCAGGCCTCACCAGTGCTGGACTTATTACCTTCGTATATCTGCTTTGTTCGTCAACTTTCGTATGACCACCACAGCTTCTGTTACGGGCCCAGGCCTCACCATGAAGTGCTGGACACGGTGCCGTTACAAGGGGCTCCGGCGACCGACCGCAGTAGCCCGCTATTCTGCTGCGCTAAGACACTGCCCGAGGTCGCCTAACTGGAACATACCTTGCAAGGTCATCAGACTCCTCCCGACGGCGCTGGTGCTGCTGCTGCTGCACCCTCCCGTGCCATTCGTTCACCCTTTCTCTGCCAGATTTGGTGCTGTATTTTTAAGTCTCTAATGGTACTCTATAATTTTTTTTTGTTGATTGATGACTGTTGCAGATGCTGTTACACCCTCGGCCACGCGACAAACTATGTGGTATTTGAATACTGCGCACTCATCTCTGTTGGAACGCCTAAGTTGCGGCTACGGAGGTTATACAAAGTGTATAATAATAATAAAAGTTACGATTTCTTTGGAGAAATAGGTCACCTTAGTAACGCAGTCGCTCTACGTCGTCTTGCATTAGTCACCACTGACTGCAGAACCTCGCACCAGTTCCAGGAACTGCATTGCAGCAGGTCGTCCGTCTCTCGTCCTCAGCAGCAGATCCCGCAAATTTCCCCCAACTTCTACGTGTCGCTTTTTTGCTCCGTCCCGCTGGAATGAACTCGATGACGGCGTGACGTAGGCGTGTGCTTCATTCAGTTGTGTGACGCACACCGTTACGCGCAGTATTTCGTACGTATGAGCTCACTGTGTTACACTCACTTCCGGTCCTGTTCCGGGAGATATCGATTGCATCGATCTCTTTCTTCGTCAGCGCTGCTGCTGCATGAAGTTCGAGCTCCTGTACGCCCTCGGATTGTGACACGCACGCGCCCGCGGTCCTAGAAGCACTTTGGAATGCAGGAACTAGTACAGCTGATCTTATCTGTCAAAGAAAATGTTGGTATTCTATCTCTTGGAATCCTGAACGCGTATCGAGCCGTGGTGTTGGTAAAAGGTCGATCTAAGAAATTTTTATTCAATACTTTTTCCAAGCAGTTGGAATATTGCTCGCGAAAGGCAATGTGTTGCGCACAATTTTTTTGGGTCCAGCTGCTGAGTAAAGGGATTTTTCTGTATTATCTGATAATTAATTAAATTTGAACGCGAATGGTGCGGAGTGTAGCATCAGTGGCATACCTATGAACTTAGTTTAATATTGTTTTCTAACCATATGAATAAGTCGAATATTGCACACGGGTGTGCGGTGTCGTAAGTTAACGGAATATCTAAGAAATAAATTGTATTTATATAAATAGATCTTGAACTGAAATCAAGCCATGCTGTAGGTAAGCGATAGCGATGTGTGTCTAAAGACGTTAGCTTTTCTATTCACTTGGCTTATTGAACGTACATGACGCCGTGTAATATATGGCGAATGGTAACATTGTTGGTATCATTGTGAGATATTATGTTATTACTTTTCATTGTTAAATTCAGATTAGATTATTACAGTAGACGGGCCAAGGGGCCCATTCAAAACTGATCTATCTAAGCCACAGATCCGGTCTAATTTGGGCTGTAGCTATTAATTCCGTTAATTCACTAGAAACTCGACTACCTCGTATTCTATTGCTTCTTAATATAGCTTTGCGGTCCCCTCAGGGAGGAGGCGTCATGGGGTTAGGTTAGTTAGGATCGCCCATCCTATGTTATGGGGAGTAGCGCCCCCAGCCAGTGGTTTGTGTAGTTTACCTAAGCCATTAGTAGCTAGGCCTTCGGGACGTCTGTCTTTCGTGCGTGCTTTGCTTTTTCCCTGATTTTGTACTCCTACTGATCTTACTTTCCTCTGTTCTTCCTCTTCTTTCCCGACTTGCTGTTCCATGAGCGTTGGTCCACCTTCATGCATGGGTTCCACATTTCTGTCGATTACTACATATCCCATCTTTTTCCTCTCCTGAATCACCATAGTTGTGTCTAGAGAGGCTTAAACATTTAAAATGAAGATAATCCGAGTGGGCTGGAGCCTTGAACCTCAGTTCTTCCATGAGAATGTGCCTGCTGGTCCACCTATTACCAATTATCTTTATTTAACATATGAAAGTGTGAGTCCTGCAGTACGTGACTGAGGTCATCACTCCAGAGCCAGTTCCCTGTTTCGCGCACTGCGGTCACTGATGACTTGACTTCCTTTTGGGTGTCCGTCGCTTGCGCACCTGCTGCCGTACTCTTGTGTTCCTTTATGCGGCTTTTGTGTGTCCTGTGCTTTTGTGTGGAGTTCCCGGTGCTGCGTGTGACATTTGTCCCACTGCCGGACGGTATAACGGGCTGGCCAAGGACTTGCGCGCATCACAATACAGTCTGAGGTTACGCACAGTTCGTTATTTTATTATGCTGTTTACAAATACGGCGCCGGTCCGTAATTTAACGGGATAGGTGACCATCCAGAGGGTCCGTGAATCCAATTTTGTGGTCTGTACACACACACTAGGAAGTGCTGCCCCAAAGTCAGCCCGCTGTCCTGTGCTGTGACGGAGGAACCTGCCGTAAGTCCTGTTGTTGGAGCACACCCTGGTAGGTAATAGCCTCCCAGAGCACAAGCAGGCGTGCTGGTTTTGGGATACCGCTCATCTCGTGGCAGTTGCTGGTCGTTGAGTTGAAAGTTTGCTGTATTTGTTGATTTTGTGAAATGTGGCAGCTAGCATAACGGTAGGGTATTGGCTACCGAGGTTTAGAGAGCTGGTGACCAGGCCTTGCTCCGTATTCTAGACATGTTTGAAGCTTTTGACCACGCGTTTGGAAGCATAACAAGTCGGGAATTGTCAAAGTCTTGTGCTCGTGCACATGCCACTGGAATTTCTTTTCTTGTCTTAACTGGAAACATACCGTACCGTATTTACGTCTTTAGAGTCCGTTTTTTATATTTTTTAAAGCCTGAGTAAACTGCACGGACACATATTTTCTCAATGGTATACCGCCGATAACTGAACTCGCGTCAATTTTACTAACACCATGGGTTTGAGAATGCAGCGTAGGCCTGTTGGGTCCAATGGTAAGGTTTTCTCATCATTCCTACGTTTGTCAGAACTCGCTCCTTTTGGTAATTTTCTGTATGCTTTGTTTTCTTTTAATTTCTGGACATATGTACTGTATCCATGCCCCGTGAACTTGCTTGAGAACCCATCGCACATTTGCCATCCATTTGTGGTGATCTTCTTGTTCTGTATTGAAAGGCTGCGTAATGGCAGACTATACCTATTCGGTTTTGTGAAACTAGAGTCCGTCCGGACACTAAAAAACGCACTGCTACAGAGGTTCGCACGGACAGCAAGCTGCACCTGTACCACAGCACTACATCGCAACGCAACTGTCCAAGAGGCACTGCATGGGCCCGGATAGATACTTTGGCGATGTTGCCCACCTGGTCAAAGGAGTTAGCGTGTGTACACAATTTTATGTCGAGTAGTGTCCCCGGGAGAGATTTTAACTCATTTTCGCTGTCTTACTCAAGCTGTGCTGTTTCGCGACTAGGGCACTTTCTCCTCTTGCATTCCTATTGGTGAAAGAGGCCTTGTAGCGAGGGCTCAGTCACCTATGACTTAGACTCGGGTATTAGGAACTTTTATCGTCACGAGCGTACTCTGCTTCTTCTTCTTCCTTTACTGCTGCGCTTATTCTTTCATTTATTTTTCTTAGACCATCAATTGTTCATATGAGCGACGTTCATCCCTGCGTGACATCTGCACCCTCTTCCTTCCAGGTCTTCCTCTGTTCAAACTCAGTTGTAAGATGCTGGGAGGCTAAAACCAATGCCGTACCTAATCTACCTATTTCATAGTCCTTGTGTAGAGAGTACCGTACCTTATCCTGTACCATAGAAACTTCATTTAATTTTCGTCTCTCATCGGACCATAGTCCGTCCGAACACATACAGCCCGCTGAGGCATGAACAACATCACATGGGCAGGGAAACGCGGAAACACAGACACTCGTGCTCTTCAAAACCTACACAAATTAATGGTTGGAAAGAGTCCGTCCGAACAGGCACACCTTATGCACCGACACTCGGACAGACACGCGGAACCACGGACGCACCGCTGCTTCCAATACAACTTTACCTGATATTTCAGAGATCAAAAAAGAGGACTATGGAGTCTGCCTGGTCACAGATTTATCCCTTATACCCACGGTTCCATATTTTTATCAACATGATGCATGTCCCTGCCTCTTCGTCTCATGGAACAACACCTTTGTCGCGGCTATTGAGGATTAATCTAACTTAGCAATAACATGCGATAAATCTGGTCTGGCAACGGGTGACACGTTGCTCTCTCTAGACGTAACTGCTCTCTAAAATTACTACTAACAGCCGACAACAATCATCGCCGTGTCCCGGATCCCTCTGGAAGGCAGGGCTGAGGCGTGTCGGTGTCGGCAGTGACGGTGTTTGCTGAGCAAACCTTCGTACTCCGGCGTGACGACAGCATGAGCTGGAGGTCCGCCGTATGGATGGGGACTGTCCCTTGCAAGCTATTCTCAGAAACCGCTTGCCTGAAGTTGATGGGTCTGCCGCACAGTCAGTGGGGACCCGCCGAGTTCATAGAACTAAAGTACTTCTCTGCTTTCCGGGATGTGCTGCTAATGTTGAAAATGATTAATTCAGGCAAAACTATATTATGCCTGCGGCTGCGAACCGAGGGGATATTTCTATCACGAGAACATTGTGCCGACTTCCGAATNGATATTTATGAGTCATAATACCACGACCGTCCTAGATTTTGCCATTAAGCAATGATTTGTCGTTACTTCATTGTGTATTTGCAGTTTTTTTTTTTTTCAAAAAAATCTAATATTCTTTAAAAAGTTCCTAATTTTTTCTCTTTATTTATTTCTCTCTTTATCAAAGTCTGGCAATAGTTCACCAGCTGCAGGGCATTTTTATGATCGCCTTCTTCGTATAATTGGAATGACTTAACGAAGTCCTCTTCGAGTCACGACCGCCTGAGATGGTAGCCGCGTAGTGCGGATGTCCTTTGCGTGTATTCTTGGAAATACCAATTGCGTCAAGCTTGCTTGCTGGGAACTGCGTGGACGTCATTAGGGTAATCGCGTATTGCAGTTCGACGGTCAAAGTAGAACAACGAATATGAAAAACTAATGAAATACGCTAACACTAGTCTTTTTAGAACTGCTTCTAGCATTATTTGGTAGGTGTTTTATTCTATATTTCCCTGAGCGTTTTTTTTCGGATAAGTTCCAGGGGAAGATATTTACGCCACCCCACTTGTAGCGAGTCATAACGCTTGATGTCTCACTCTGTCGCACCCAGTGTGCGTATAGAAGCCGCAAAGAGATTAAACTACATATCATTACGAATGGAAAAGTATACCGTAATTTTAAAATCTCACTTACTTATGTATTCTTAGTCTTGTTGTAGAAATATAAATCACATTGCGTAAATTTAAAATAAACTAATAACGGATGATTTACTGTCAGTACATGCAAAACGATTTGTTGAAAACAAATATCATATACCTAGTGTACGCTGAGTTTGTCGAATATGCCATATATGCTAAATGGTTGTTGTAGAGCATTTTCTTAATTTCGGCGTGACTTAATATTAATGACAAATTGTGAATATAACTTTGATTCCAATTATTGACTTTATTTCAGGTGCACATAGGAATAGACTATAGTAATTAAAAAAAACGGTTATCATGCTATCATAGGTTAGTCCTAAACTTTACGCAACAATCAATATTATTTTTACGTGAAGTAAAGCTTTTATTTGGCACTTTAGGGTTAAAGCTATTTCTGTTACGTATCGATGTACAATGTACAGATCGTCTTGGCGGAGGCGATAGTGACATCTTTTAGTGCTTTGTTGAGCGTCAATTTTGGTTTGGAAACACTCGTGTGTGCCGTGCTCTATAATGGATGCAGTGAGCGTTATCGGGTCTACTTTTACCACTCACGATGGTAGAACTATAGCTATGCTTTCGATTAGTTAATGGTCTGTATAGAGAAGAATATTAATGTCTTGGAGGCACAGTGGCCAGGTAGACAGTATTGAATTTTTTTACTTAAACGTCCTATTTCTGTCAGCATATCTGCGAGTCTTGGGATCCCACAGCAAGCAGTCCTTTCTGTAGTCAAACTTTTGTTTTCCCAACCCTTGTTTGTAATTTCTGAAGTGTTAGAATATATAGTTGAGTCTTTGAACTGGAATGGGTAACTCAGTGTTAAGCAGAAGTTAGGAATATTAGGTATAAAAGTAACCTTTTTATATGCTTTAGCCACTACATCAATAGAGTCCCATGGATAGATTTCCTTAGCTCGGAACCGGGCTATCCAAACGTCTTTCCCAACTGCCCAACTTGCTTCCTTATTTCTTTCCTCTACCTGGCGATAGCCTGTTTTGCCGCATTTCTTTCCTTCATTCCAGTTCCCGGCTATGTTCTTTGTAACAAAGCATGACACTCGTATGGTAGGCGAGGTAGTCCTGAATACTTCGGCAGGAGAAACTCTATTTAGAGACCCATGATCCGCATTTTATGTTTCTTGAAATTAGTTCCTGTCATATTTTCGTTCTTCTGTTCCTCCGTCACGTGCCTCTCCAGTGCCGTTATATTTCCGTCGGGCAACGGTGTACCCACACCGACCGTCTCTCTGTCTCCCGCGCGTTCGCCAAATGTCACCACCGCGCGACCCACCACATCCATGGCGTCTCCCCCCCCCCCCCCCCCCCCCCCCCCCCNCCCCCCCCCCCGCGTCTTGCGAGTAACGGGCGGCCCGATCTCTTTGTGCTATGGTGCTGCTCCTGCGGCTTCCGCTCACTCCAGATTTTGGATATTTCGTTACCCACATCGTAGATGTCCTTTCTAATGTACCGTTAGTTTCAGTTGTCTTTTTATTGGGCATAAAGAGAAAGCTCTGCGATACAACAATGGTTCCGGACCTGTGCCAGATTGGTGCTGGTACGGTTGACTTCCAGCTCTAGTTATTTCCAGCTCGTCTTCTTTTCTTATGAAAGCATTTGGACACCATGCTTATTCTATAGTTACACCTGCCTCAATATATTTGTACCAGGTGTGACCATATAAGGCTACTTCCTTATTGCTGCTGTTACGAAATTGTTTTTCAGCCGACTAAAAAAAGTTAATGACGTTTCATCGTTCCTCTCCCAGCCGAAAAACTTTAGGCACCGAACCGATTTCTATAAGAGAGAGTATCGGATGATACTGTATGTTTACTTAAGATTCCTGACTGCTCACTTTCTTAAGTAACAATTACTCTAAGCTTGCTATAGCTAGAAAAATTTTCTTGTATTGATGACCATAAGAACCAATTTCCGTGTATTGTTTCTAGGCAGTGCGATGAACTATATACCTATAGTACTTGATCTCCTCGTTCTGAAAAGGAAAACATTACGACGTGATAAACATTAACTACAGGTTACAAGCAAATGCGGTCATTCTCCAAATGAGGATAGAAAAATCACTTAATTTGTTAGTAACTGGGATTCGTAATGGCCCTGGCTATTTACCAGACAGTGGCAGATGAACTTTAATGTCGACAAATGCTCAGTAATGCAAGTAGGGCTGGTGAACTCTTCCACCCAATTGAAAATGAATGGGATGGAATTGGCCACTGTCACCCAACAAC
>LQNS02278165.1:8641664-8661507 GCA_001587735.2 Parhyale hawaiensis
TGAACTATATACCTATAGTACTTGATCTCCTCGTTCTGAAAAGGAAAACATTACGACGTGATAAACATTAACTACAGGTTACAAGCAAATGCGGTCATTCTCCAAATGAGGATAGAAAAATCACTTAATTTGTTAGTAACTGTGATTCGTAATGGCCCTGGCTATTTACCAGACAGTGGCACAACAGTGAGCCCCAATGCAGTGTATAGTAGGCGATGATGATAATAGCTTGTCTTTGTTCCGTATTTAACGCGAGTGATGAGCCGAGCTTCATACATTTGTACCATGTATCTATGTGTACATCGTAAAACTTATTTACTTATAACTACTCCTTAGGTGCATCATATATACGGATTTCAAGCAACTAGTACTGCCCTTTACGCCTCACATTATCGTTTGTGGCGCAGTAAGCGAACTCAACGAAGCTCTTCATTTACTGCGATGTGTACGTGTTTTTCCCCAGTTACCAGAGGCCCGATAATCTACTGGTTGCCAACTTGAGGCCGCGTTTCCCCAGTTACCAGAGGCCCGATAATCTACTGGTTGCCAACTTGAGGGCGCGTTTCCCCAGTTACCAGAGGCCCGATAATCTACTGGTTGCCAACTTGAGGGCGCGTTCGACTGGTTGGAAACATTATCCTCCGAGGGTTGACGTGCTCGGGACTTTCGGTAGAAGCTTTTATTTTGTCAGTTTGAAATGTGTTGCAATTATTAGAAGCAATCCGATTATCCTGAGCCGGCTGAAAAACTCCCTTTTACGCCGAAAAGTTGAGTTCTGGGCATCTCAATGGTATACCCTATTAAGAATCAACGCCTAAACTTCAATTTAACTGGTTGAAACCAGAGCCCTTGTGTGATATGTCGGACAAGTCCAGCCTTGAAGGCTCAATGTCACAGCTCAATCGAACGTGCTTTAAGTGTATCCACACATAGAGAAATCGCTGGAGCGGTCAGTTTGTATTAGGTTGTAGGGAACCTTGTCGCGGCGGCTTTTTCAATATATGTTATCTTCAAAAGAGCTTTAAAAAGGTAATCAAACAGCAGTCTGATAAGGTTTTCATTTACAGGATAAATGCAAACTGTCTGTTATGGAAATTTTTCAGAGTGTGATGTGCTAGATTACAGCCATCCTGGAAAGTAAATCATGTTTAGTAAGTACTAACCTAATAGTGTTATTCCTAGGGAACAAGATTAACCCTTTACGGGGCCAGTTGTTGCCATAGTGCTGTTCTCACGAAGGCGTTACTGTGCCTCCGGTAAGGGGTCGACTCACGTAGTGAATTACCGCTCTCCTTCAACATCAACTTTTGTAACCATTAAACCATTCAGAACCTGAATAGACTGTGGGTTTAGACAGTGAAGTACCAGTCATGTCCTTTAATCCTAATTAAAGTATTGAGTATCCACTGTATGTACTTGATTTTCAGTCAATGTTATTCGTACGACAATTCAATTTTTTTTCATTACCTGACCCTTAAATGTCAGCGTACTTCCTGAGGATCCAATAAACCTACGCTATTTCTACGAGTACCGTACGTTTTATTTGCTTCTTATATGGATTTAACTGCCCTCGGGGGTATATTCTGACGCGACCTATCCTTGCCACAATATACTGTATTTGAGCATCACGCACCCAAGGGCCTCGAGTGCCTTTTCCGCAGGAGATGTTGCAGCTTGCCGCAATTCCAGCTGTTGAAGTTGGTTTTGTAAAGTTAGGTAGATTCTCTACTTTTCTCTTTCTGATCCTTGAGGTGGGCTGTCGATCGAGATAACCGACCTAGTACGCGGGGCACATCTAGTCTCTCTCGTGTGGAACGCCACTAAAGGAGCCGTCAACTCGAGTGTCTTCTACTATTCTTTGCGCCTTTTCTCGCTAGTTGTAGCGCACTGAGCTAAATTGAATTCGTTCGGCAGGAATGTCGAGGTAAACTATTCCTACTGGTGACGTAATAATAAAAAATTAAATTCACTGTTGAATCGCCTGAGTTGCGGCTACGGTGGTAAAACTGAAATATAACTAACTATTTAGCTTAGCTTCGGATATGGTCAGTGGGCGTCCTGCACCTCACCCTTAGGCTCACTTATCGTATATTGTGGGGAGTTGGTACCCCCGGCCAAGGGGAATCGGTACGTTTACCTTTGGTTCAGTTAGGCTGTCGGTACATATATGTCTCTTTCGTGCCTCCCGACCTGACCATTTCTTTTTCCTTCTTCTCTTCACGATATTGATTCTTTTCACGATATTTGTTCTTTTCACCATATTTTTTTTCACGATATTTGTTCTTTTCACGATATTTGTTCTTTTCACGATGTTTGTTCTTTTCACGATGTTTGTTCTTTTCACGATGTTTGTTCTTTTCACGATGTTTGTTCATTTCACGATGTTTGTTCTTTTCACGATGTTTGTTCTTTTCACGATATTTGTTCTTTTCACGATACTTGTTCTTTTCACGATACTTGTTCTTTTCACGATACTTGTTCTTTTCACGATACTTGTTCTTTTCACGATACTTGTTCTTTTCACGATGCTTGTTCTTTTCACGATACTTGTTCTTTTCACGATACTTGTTCTTTTCACGATACTTGTTCTTTTCACGATACTTGTTCTTTTCACGATACTTGTTCTTTTCACGATATTTGTTCTTTTCACGATATTTGTTCTTTTCACGATACTTGTTCTTTTCACGATACTTGTTCTTTTCACGATATTTGTTCTTTTCACGATATTTGTTCTTTACACGATATTTGTTCTTTACACGATATTTGTTCTTTTCATGATATTTGTTCTTTTCACGATATTTGTTCTTTTCACGATATTTGTTCTTTTCACGATATTTGTTCTTTTTACGATATTTGTTCTTTTCACGATATTTGTTCTTTTCACGATATTTGTTCTTTTCACGATATTTGTTTTTTCACGATATTTGTTCTTTTCACGATTTTGTTTTTTTTTCACGATTTTGTTCTTTTTCACGATTTTTGTTTTTTTCACGATATTTGTTTTTTTCACGATATTTGTTCTTTTCACGATATTTGTTCTTTTCACGATATTTGTTCTTTTCACGATATTTGTTCTTTTCACGATATTTGTTCTTTTCACGATATTCGTTCTTTTCACGATATTCGTTCTTTTCACGGTCCCTATCTTTCGGTCCCTATCTGCTATGATACGAGCCGTAGGTTTTCGCAAGAACTCGAGCTTGTTTTTCCACGATCAACATCGGACGCAATAGTTGCATGCTTTAGTGCACTTAATTTACCAGCGAAGCATGCAACTAGTACTGGTGGACTAGGAGGCTAGGAGTTAACTAGCTTTGCCTTGAGGATGCGTTGTGATTCCGACATGTTGGAATTTAATTTCAGAATAAAATACAGGAGCGTAAAGCATTCAATTTCAATATGGTTCCGTTTCAAAGATATCAAGCTGCTAAAATATCCAAAATGAAACATGTTGGCTTCCGAAGTTGTCCTATTTCCATGGAAACAGCCTGCACGAGGAACTGTCGCAAATTGGAAAATGTAATTGCGTTCTAACCTACTTCTTTTATGCTGGCCTATTCTCACCGTCCGCTGTTTCTTCTTGGTGAGACCAAGAAACAACTGACCGTTTCAATTTGTCAACATAAAGGAATCTCTTTTGGAACGAAATTACCTTAGGGAACTCCAAATTACAGGATGGGAAACCATTCAATAGACAATACTTTTCAATCGGGAACACTGTCGCACACAACCGTCCTGTATTGTTGGTTGTATTGGCAACGAAAACAAGACGTGCAAATCGTTGTCTTCCCGCGGCAGTGTCATCATCGGCTTACCTGCCTCGCATCCTGCGCCTTCAACCTGATGTCGACGGAGCTGGGCCGAGTGCGCTGGTCTTTGGGACTTCATGCACGCAGAAAATGGCTATTCGTAATTGTTGTCTGTCTTGAGACACATTGTTTGGCTGTGTTTGTCCGTACCGCATCCATTGCCTTTGGTTGGATATATTTGTCGCAAGGCTGATTGGGCTTCATGGATTTGTTAGTGAGCTTAGTACACCTTCCTGGTGCTATTTTTCAACCAAATATTTTTTATTGATTTTCCTGGATGGAATCCCTTACACTGGTTGAATGTGGGCGTCGCAGGGACGCGCTGCATAGCGGCGCTTCGGCTGTACTGGTTTGGGTAATAAATATTTCCTAACTTCCGATTATCTTACTAAATGGATAGGTACCAAAGGTATACGGTACCTATTTAATTGTCAGTCTTATGCAAAACAGTGGCATAAGCCTGTGTTGTGATTGTCTTAACAGATATAGTTGATTTTTCTTTTTATTGTTAGTATTATTTTTGCTATTAGCATGGGTATCTGATAGTCTTATTATAGGCCTTGCAAATATTTTGATAAAATTGATGGTCGTCTGCGTGCCGCCGAATGCATATCTGTCCGATTGTCTTCCTATGAGCACCAAATCCTTCTAATCGTTTGTTAATCATACATGCGAGTAGCAGTTCTTTGTGATTGTTTGCCTTCTACTGCAAGGCAGGTATCTTTAATTGTTCATCTTTATGCGACTATTTTTATCATCACTTTTCCGGTTTGGCATCCTTATAGCTGGACGTCGGCACGGCAGGACCCGCTCTGCTGGATGCGCACGGCAGGTATCTTTGTCCAGTAATGATATTCCTGGAACTTTGTACGTCTTCAAGGACGCTCTTGCATCAAGTTTAGGCCGGTAAGGGGCGGATATGGTGCCTGACTCTGCTCACTTGTTATCTAATTGTGTATAGGCAATTATTAACGCAAAGAAATTATTGTACACAACTGCTTTACTATACCGTTGAAGAACACGCTGGTTCCCTACAACTGTGTTATTTAGTTTAACAGCTAGAAGCGTCAGTTAAATGTTTTTTTTTTCTGTGCTGTCTAAATTTTGCTGGTGACCAGCCCTCAGGGGCATATTGGGGCGGGCCCTATCCCTGCCACAATATGTTTGGGCATTACGCACCCAAGGGTCCCGAGTGCCTTCTCCGCAGGGGATGTAGCATCTGGCCACAGTTCCTGCTGACAAGGTTAGTATTGTAAAGTTAGGTAGGTTCTCTATTTCCTTTTCTGTTCCGTGAGGTGGGCTGTCGATCGAGATAGCGCACCTACTCCGCGGGACTTCTCATATCTCTCTCGTGTGGAAGGCCGTGAAAGAGGCCGACCACTCGAGTGTCTCCTACTATGCTTTGCACCTTGTTTCCTGCCCGTAGTAGCGCACGTAGGCCACGCGACCAATTTTGTGGTATTTGAATACTACACACTCATCTCTGTTGGAACGCCTGAGTTGCGGCTACGGAGGTTAAACAAAGTTTATAACTAACNTTTTCCGGTTTGGCATCCTTATAGCTGGACGTCGGCACGGCAGGACCCGCTCTGCTGGATGCGCACGGCAGGTATCTTTGTCCAGTAATGATATTCCTGGAACTTTGTACGTCTTCAAGGCCGCTCTTGCATCAAGTTTAGGCCGGTAAGGGGCGGATATGGTGTGCTTGACTTGGCTCAGTTGTTATCTAATTGTGTATAGGCAATTATTGATGCAAAGAAATTATTGTACACAACTGCTTTACTAAATTCCGTTGGAGAACACACTGGTTCCCTACAACTGTATTTTTGAGTTTAACAGCTAGAAGCGTCAGTTAAATGTTTTTTTTTTTCTGTGCTGTGTAAATTTTGCAGGTGACCATAAGACATCGGCCGCATCTTGCATTCTTTCGACGGTTCTCTGCTAGAACTCTTGGCTGCCCCAGAAACTTACAATGTGACGCACCCTCTGAGGTGGCCAAACATTTTGTTTGGGTTTATGCTCGTATAGTACGTGATATCGAATATGTATTTTATGTTGCAATAAATATCGTTGTGTACTTCTCCGCCGTTTTTTTTTTTTACTAGTTTTTTCTGTCGTCCATGGAAATGATGATTATATAGAACTTACATGTAAGCCTGCGGGACGTGTCTTTCGTGCCAACTTTGTGTCTTTCTGTTTCAATGCTGCTGCTGATGATGCTGTTTTTTTTTTCCTGTCCCCATTTGCTATGCACTGTGCGTTGACCCTATGCGGGAACACCCTCTTGCATGGGTAAGTTATACTTGATGTACCTCGTTTCTTCCTCTTTTTGGCTCTCAATAGATGCTGTGGGTAGGGAAACTAAACCAGGACTATAAAACTAAAAATAATGTTGAAATTTTCATTGCATTGCGGAAATCTGTGTTCTCGGGGTGCAGCCCTTGTATTGAATATTATCCGCGCATCCAACGGCGTTTGAGGATTTGTTCGTTTATTCATGAGTGGTCAAGATTGCTGACTCGTTCATTGTCAGGAGGTCAGCCGTTCGATCCCAAGCCAATAAAGAAAAGTCGATATTTAGGAATGTAGAGTCATCATTTATACATTCGTAGTTACTCGGGAACACTGGCTTATGGATCCTGGGCGTAGTAATTATCCTATTAAAGCGTAGTGTCCTTGTTTATGTGGAGTACAAACAGTATTCTTGCTAGAAATGAAGGCTTACTTGATGCGCTACTGGGTTTACATTACATAACTGGTCTAGATGAGTCGCAATTGCATACAACAAGCATCTGCTATGCATGACGCTGCCGTATGGCAGCGACGTAGTAAGGTACCTACTGTACATGTTGGCCTTGAGACCGTGCCGCGTTCCATAGTAAAGAGAAAGAATTGCGTGCCATTATTTTTTGCGATTCTGCGTTACTAACAAACTGTCGTGCAGATCTGACTTATTTTTAGATTGCTGCGCAGCACCAGCGCGCTTTTTTCTCCCGGTTTCCATTTATTAGTTGCATTCTTTTATTTTTCATAATCTTTGGGAGAGGTACTCGAGCCAAAGTGTTGACTTTGACTGCTGAACTTTCTTTTTTAAGTTAATTACCCCTTCTCGTAGGAGTTACACTCTTTGTTTACACTCTTTGAAACGTTGCATATTGGCGCCAGCGTGAGGAAAAGCTTACATCAAATGGGTCTCTGACACTTCCCGACGTAGAGTATCCAAATACAGACTGCAGGGCGTAGAACGCCATAAATGAAATTGCCGCCTGCACAGGCCTCAGATTTGCCCATAGTAGTACTGTACGGGTGCGTTCTGCGCTTGTGGTATCACCAAGATATTCCAGAAGATTTCAGAGTGACGAATTCGTCGCCTTGCAACAGAAATTCGCAGCTGGTTGTCCGTGTGTTCTTTCTCTTTCCAGCCTATTGCAGAACCACTGTAACCTCAACGAATTTCAGAATTGCTCTTCAACGCCTGTTTAGCGCTTCTCTGCGTCTGTGCCTTCCGAGCAGTGTTCCATTTCCTTCTAAGCTCTTGAGCCTTGTGCGGTGATCCACCGCCGGTAAATTGTCTAATTTTCCTTTTTCCTATTTTTATTGATAACCTTTGTTCCCTTCTTCCTCTTCTTTCCCGAATTAGTGTTCCCTTGCGCTGTGTTCCGTGTTTGAATTCGCCGCTTTTTTGACATGCTGCTCGTCCTTTCCCTTTTCCTCACTTGAAACACAGCATCACGCGTGTGAAGGGTACTTTAACTGAACGCAGTGCCTCCCGATTTACGAGTATCAACAGTCCGTGCCACGATAAAAGTTTACTCATTTCTTTTAATATTAGAGATGTTTCAAATTTTCCATTTGGTTTGAAATTTTTCTGGTAGAACTGTTTACGTATGGCAGCACTCTCACCGGAACTTCAGTTGAATCCCTACGAAATTTTACGAGTTATTGCAATTAACGTGATTGTTTGGTGTGTCACTCTATTAGCTTTTGTAGAAATCTTTAAAAATAGGAAAGGCTAGAGGTCTGTCTGAGGCTGAAAAAGCAAAAATAGTTAAATATATGGCTCAAGGAATACCTGTTGATAATATTGCTGTTTCAATGCGCCGCCATGTTGACACGGTGAAACGCCTTTTAGCCGACCAAGGAAACAGCGCTCGGACTCTGGCGCCCTGAAAGCTTTTAGTACGCGGGATCTTCGTAATGTCAAAATGCAATGTTAAAAAAGCCAGAACAAACCTCGATGTCTATCTTTAGCGAAGTAAATCTCCCTGAAGTCTCGAAAACAAGCTACCGGTTGCTGAGAAACGTGGGGAAAAGTGTTACACCTGAAAAACGACCTCCTCTGACGGCCAGGCACAAGGATTGACTTCTGAAATTGTCTCGAGAATACATGAAGACAAACATGAAGATAGTAATGTTCACTGATGAAACCAGGGTAACTCTGGGCGGACAAGACGGTTGGGGAAAAGTATGGGTTGGAAACGGCCGAAAGCGTCATATTCATTTTCGTCGCCAGCAGGGCGGAGGAGGGCGTTATGATTTGGGCGGGATTTATTGGAGATGAACTTGTTGGTCCTGTGCGCGTTCCAGATGGAGTGAGAATAACTTCTGTGGCTTCTTGTCAGCTCCTTGAGTCGGCCTTGCTTCCATCGCCGGATGACGATGACGTTCCTGTGCAGAAGCGTCGCAGGTTAATATATCAACACGAAATGCCCCGTCTCACTCTGCAAAGGCAACAAAAGTGTTCTTGTTATCGTTGGGATGGAAAAGTGACCGTTTCATGATTTGGCCAGCATGCTCTCCTGATCTGAATCCAACCGAAAACTTGTGGAGGATTCTGAAACAGGTTGTTGTTTGCAAGGATGGAAAGCGATACCCTTCAAAAGAATACATATGTTCAATTATTAAGACATCTGCAAGCGCTATGCCTCGTTCTGAAATAAAAACTTGACAGAATCCGACAACAAGAGATTTAACTTGTTTTCCAGAAGAAAGGTTCTATGTAAACTATCAACTATATACTTCATTGTTTGATTATATAATTGGATTTTTTTGCTTAAATGAAACATTGCATAAACATACCTTTTCATTAACATTTTTTTATATTGACTATTGATAAAAATGTAATAAAGCTAATACTGTGGCACGCTTGAAAAGTGATGAAAACCTTCAAACTTTTCTCAAATGAAAACTACAAATTAACATGAGCTGAAAATTCCTGACAAAGTTTCATTTATGGTCCCAAACATAACATGAAAAATATTGGCTTTTCAGCAGAGATAGTTTTAATTGTGCGTTTCGAAATGAGTTTAAGCTACTATGGTATTATGGTAGCACCGACTGTTAACACACCAAGGACACATCCTCGTGCTTGGGTTCCAAACTCTGTTTGGCAAATTACATAGCTTTTCCTCGTCACACTTTTGAGTAGTACGGTATTTCATTAGGCAGACGCGCATGAATAGGTAGTACACTTATTGAAATAAACACCAGGTGTGTGTGTGTGTGTACTAATTTGCGCAGGCTGATGAAGTTGAGCTTCAAATAAATAATATTAATGACTAAAGTTCAGTATACGAGTTCCTTATGCCGGGGCCTCATTACGCAATTGCACGCTTGACTTATGAGCGGACGTGTATTCCGTATTATCGGTGTGTCTTGCATACAGATTTTTACTGTGTCAGCAGGCGACGTGCGAGATGAAGGTCCGTGCGCTCGTGAGTTGAGCTCGTAGTGTGGCCAACGGCAGTTCGAGATTCATAACACGAATGACTTCAGTTTAAAATTCAAGTCACTATTAGATAACTTCGAAGGTTTATTTACAAGTAAGTGGGCTTCATTCGCATTTGTGATAAACTCTCTTAAAGGAATGTATGTAACACGTTTCACTGGAGATATCAAATGAGCTTAAAAGTCAGCAAAACGCTTCTACTGTATTTGCAAGGGCCCACCGTTCCCATCCCTCCTCCCCCTCTCCTTTGGGGCTTTGTATGGTAGATACTGAGGGAAGTGGGTAGTGGTGCGATGTAGTACAATTAATTAACAATGAAGGAAAGCTCATATACTGGTTCTCATTTGGATATATGCGCACATTAAGGGATACAGCACCCTGGGAATTTAGTCCCTTGTTACTGACATGGGGAGCTTATATAACGTTATGTGTGTGTGTTCGTTCGTTTACTTTGTGCTGTATAGCCCTATAGGGATGCTCGAAGCCTACCAGAGTGAGAGCTACACCGGTATAATATCGCATAGATAGGGAGTCGCTGCCTAACAGTGTGGGCAGTGGGAGTGTCTCAAAATATGTAGATATTATATACATTTGTTATGCCCATCCTATGTCATGTGGAGCAGTGCACCCCGGAGTCCCGTTAGGTTAACTTGGACTTAACTAGGCCCCAAGACGACTGCCCTTTGTGCCCTTTTTGCTTCCTTCTATTTTCATATTCCTACTGGTGATGCTTCAGTTTGTTCTTCCACTTTGTATCGACATTCGGTTCCCATGCTCGTTGATCTCGTGTTTAAACGCCCTCGCCCATGGGTTCTACGTTCCTATCGACATACTGGGTGTCCCTTATTTCTTCCTTTATTTGATCGCCCTTGTATTCGAGACAAAGGAGTAAATTATGCCTTATAATAATGCTCTCTTATAAACAATACTAAAGGGGAGATGGAAGTGGGAAGTGAAGTAACGTACAGACAGTACGTTAGTGACCAGAACAAGCGAGGGATGGCGCTGCCTATACATCTATTGTTATTGCATATTCTAAATGGGCGCTACATGTGAAGCAGTGACATAAGTGTGTCCTCCCTCCGTTTTCAAGTTCTGCTCCTCCAAGGTCAATGCCAAATAGCTCAAATTTTTGCAGTCTGACGACGGTTCGTGCAGTTTTTTCCCTCCCTCTTGCGCTCGCTGGCGTTGACGCGCATTTGTGGTTTTTCAGTGCGTCAGGCGTGCGTCATCGGCAAATTAGGCCAGTGGAAGAGTCCTTCAAGTGACCTACGCTGTCCTGTACAGGAACTGTCGGGTCCTTTGTGCTGCCGACAGACTGTCGTCGTCTAACTTCCTCTGCCGCTTTGTTTGCTACTTCTTCTTCTTCTGTTAGGAATCTAAAAATATACCTAGCCCATTTTGGTGTCGTCTCGCTTTGGGGGCATAATTGTCAATCAGTTTCCGCCTCCTAGTTTGCTTCTCAGCGGCCTCGCCAACCTCTAGAAAATTCGGGTCTTCCTGCTCACGAAATTTAGTCTTTCCGCGGGCTCAGAGGCACATTTGCCAAAGCTCGTCTGCTTCTTGGTTTACTACTTGCGCGCCCGCTAACCGCTGAGAGATGCAACCATTCCGGTGTCTTCCAGCTCAGAAAGTTCGTCAATTTTGTAGCATCTCTCTACCTTCTTTTTTCTGTCTCCTGATTGGCTGCTTGTCAGGCTATCTCATCTGTGAGATCTTCACGCTGCCGTTATGCAGTATATATTGGGTTTTCCCTCTGGGAGCATAGGATGTTCCTTAGACAATAGCGTTGGGTCGCGCATCCTATATTATGGGGAGTAGCGCTCTTACGAGGATTCCATAGATTGCCTTAGCTACGCTTTCGGACTGAATTATTTCATGTCTACTTTGCCACCTTCCATTACTATCCTCGATACTTACCTACTGCGTTGTGTTTTCTCCATTCTTCCTCTTCTTTCCTGTTCCTATGAGCGTTGATCCTATGTGAGAACTCCTTCCTGTATATATGGGTGCCACGATTTGATCGACACACGCACAGTATGTACCTACCGTATTTCTTCCGCCGTTGGAGACTGAGGCTTACGCTCCCCAACATTCAACTGTATTGTGCTCATGGGCCATGCGCTGGATACGAGACTATTGGGTTTTACGCATTCCAGGACGTGGCTCTGAGGCGCAATTAAGGGGACTCCATAAGGTAACGTGGTCATGCATTAGGTCTTCGAGACATCATTCCTATACTTATTATTCTTTTTTTACCCACTTTTTCCAATATTACTGGATCAAAGTACAATATGTGCCGTAGGTACATATAGATTTCTCATTTTATCATGCAACTAAACATACAGTAAATAAAAGTCGTTACATGCAGTAATCCTGGAGGTTTGAAGAAGGGAAATTTCAATATTCCAGTAATATTATAGAAAATTACGCATAATTGCATGTCTCTAAGGTCATTCATGTTTGGTTGTTTTGATTGAGGGATGCAAGTTATTTTGGTGTTTACTGAAGCTAGGTGCAATTTCATGTGATTTATTTTATATTTAGGTCATTGGAACTAAATTAACCCCTGATTTTTGTAAGAACGCTAAATAACCTCAGTGACTGTTTCTGTTGTTGTTGTTGCTATAAAAAAAATCCTTCAAGCTCTGCGTACGTCTTGAAATACGATAACGCTAATCTGGTTGCTTATGCATTATGAATACTGCAGCTTCTATGGCCTATAAATTTGGAGCTTTTAAATGTTCTCTGTTGAAAAGAGAAAGGCAGAATAAACAAATGTGCAATGAAAGATAGAAAGCAAAAAAGAGAGATGTGATACTCGTAGACAAAGGATCAATTAAATGCCTGTATCACGGTACTAATAGAAGGTTATGACTATGATCAGTGTCATAGCACGATGATAACAACAGTGTGTATCTACGGTTTGATGTGTGCACTCCTTTGCAGTTTTTTGTTTCGCGTGACAGATCCTCCTCGCGATATATGCTGCCTGCCTGACTTTATATTTTGTTTTATTCTTTCTTGATTACACAATCTTTCACTACAGAATATTTAATTCTATCACTATGGAAGTCTTAAAGGATTTATTTTGAATTTTTAGTTTAGAGATGATTCGCTTGCCGTCTTTCTTTATTTTATTCATACGGTTACACACACAACAATTTTTAGAACAATAAATTTACTTCACCTTGAAAGAGGTAAATTGAACAGAAATCTAATTGGATTTATATTTGAGAAGGTGAATATGATATTCACCTCACACCAGTTATCCCTATGTATGTTCCTTTTTTTTAAGGATCAAAAAGGGAGCTACTGGGACTGCTCAACAACCGACATTCAGTACGTTAAGTAATTTTTTTTTCTTTCTCTAAACACGATGTTGTGTCTCAGACGCACCTCACCTACGTAATTTCATTTTTTAGTCCATCATCCTCTTATAGTTATTATTACCTCACCGCTATCTCGCTACACGCTCGATTTACTCCACTGTCCTGATATTCGAACTACATCAAGCAAACTGCCGCCAGTCACGTGGTGGCCTCAAGACTCTGCACACTCGCTACTTATTTTGCAGCTCCAAACTTCCCATTTCTCAAATATCACTGGCTTTTATGTGCTCATTTTTCTTCGCACGCACCAAGTTCCAAAGCAGCCCGTTGCAGCCAGTCCACTGTATGTACGTTAAGACACCTTTTGAGTCATAATACCACTGCACTTTAGCTCCCTCTTGACAGTCTAGCTGTTCAGTACCCGCTCAAGTCAAGGTTTTGATGTCTATAAACTGCTCCTTTAGTAAAATGTCACTCCTATACATACCTCCGCCACGCGTTCTTGCCTTAAAAAAAAGCACCTATTTTAGATTCCGAGCTCGATGCGGGCGGGCGGGCGGTCTTGGTGATCGTGTGGCGAGATTGTTACGTCTGATGACTACCGTTAGTTCTGGTACTGGATCGAGTTGTTCCTGTATGGTTCGTGTTCTGGTCTTAATTTAGAGACAATCTACGAACCTTTACCAATGCCATCCCGCACTTTTGCATGTTTTTTTGACGTACCTCAAATTGGAGAATATATGAAATTGTTTCGTAAACTGGTTCAAATTTGGAGCGGATCTACCGACTTCTGTTCGTGTATTTGTGTAAATGTTGAGAGAATCAATGAGCTGTGGTGCGTGAACTGGTTTAGATTTTGAGAGAGTTACATACCTCGATCACCCCTTCCGCTCGCGCATGGTTGTGGGATGGTCATTAATGAAAGCTCAGACTCCGTACTTTTGATGCCGATAGCCTGTACAAATTAGTTACCGATGTTGCAGTCCGATTTTTTCATCGCCAGTCCCGACTGGACTCGTTTCACGTATTTAAGGTCGATTTTCAACATTTTCTCTAATTTTGTTGGCTTACTGAAAATATTTATTGAACGCTTCGTGATTTTCTTCTACGTTAACTTTCTCTCTTTGTCCGGCTGCTGATATTGATGGAATAACTGTGCTATTTTTGTGATTATTGGGAAGTTAGGGTAGTATCAATATCATGGAATATGGTTAGTGATGAAATATCGTCAAATTTCCGTACTTGCACTCACGTTGTTTATCGATAACCTGGATACCAGACTTACCTAAATTTGTAATTATTTCTCAAGGAGCATCAACATGTATATGTATAATAGACTGACCGTTGACGCCCATAACTTTGGTAAAAATCCTATATTGCTAGAATTTTTTTGTGTCAAAAATTCGGCCCTGTTATTACTTTATTTCGATTCGTGTACAGTTCATAATACATTTACTGAATCCAATTTCTTGCTTGTTATATGCTTAATTTCGCGCTTTCCAAAGCTGCACTTTGCCAGGGTTTCTTTTTTGTCTTCCCGCCGGAAATTATTTTGCAGTCGCCAGTGATAAATTGTCTATGATTTTTCTACCCGTTTTTATGATAACTATAAACTGACAAAGATTGGGGTTCTTACCATGGATAACTTCAGTGTTTAGGAGGATGATATAATGAGCTGCTGCTGATAATCGTTTGATGAAAATACTTGGATGAGCCTCAGTGATATAAGTTTTTTTTACTAACAAAATGAATTTTTTATTAATAGTGCACTTGAAATTGGATCCATTGCTTTTTATTTCGGGCCGCATAAGCGAAGCGATTACTGTGCATTAGTGGCGACAGTCGGAGGCTCTATTCGTGTGTCCCCACGTCTTTTGAGCAATGTCTGTTCGAGGTACAGCTAGTGCGTCTTGGTCCCTTGGCAGGAGCTTGTGTTATGCCTACGACGGGCTGAGTATTTTCGCGAAGACTCTTGTTTGATAATTAGAGAGCTTAATACGATAGGACATGCTTACAACAGCTTACACCACTTCTTGGTAACTTGAAACTGGCAGCAATCTTTTGTTACCAGGTGTATTATGACACAGAGTATCTTGCGACCAGTCTAAAATTTTCGGTAAATGGATCACGAGATGTCTCAAGTTATACACGGCTTCTAAATGTCATCAATAATGTCGGGTTCCGCTGGAGTAGCATTATTCCGAACGTCTTTCATGAAGCCCCCCGGACTTAATCCGTAACACTATTATCAGCCTCCCGTAAGCTGAATTTCGATTTTAGCACGGGAAGCGCCGAGAATTCTGTTAGGCCCAAGGTTAAAAAGTTAAGAGTGCAGATGATAATATTATTTACCTATTAAAATTTCGCTGCCGGCCTCAGAGCAAGAGTCTATATTATGAGAGCGGCGTGCTGTGCCACTCGTACCCAGGCAGTGACGAGCTTAGGAGAAATCACGGAGAAATCTGTTTTTCTTGAATTTTCTTCTNTTAAGAGTGCATATAATATTATTTACCTATTAAAATTTCGCTGCCGGCCTCAGAGCAAGAGTCTATATTATGAGAGCGGCGTGCTGTGCCACTCGTACCCAGGCAGTGACGAGCTTAGGAGAAATCACGGAGAAATCTGTTTTTCTTAAATTTTCTTCTCGGGTCTTCAGCAGCTGTCAACTCTTTCGCTATCTAACATGCATGCTTTTACTGAACTGAATTATGCGAGATGACCACGCTGAGTCTCTCAACATGTTTATGACGTGATTTTTTGTTTTTCTTCGTTTAATGACCCTGAAGACAATTCGGTGCCGGCCGGCATCGACTTTGCACAGCGGGCAGTTGGTTCGCATTATACTGTAAGTCAAGGATGGCGTCTGTTCATTTCAAGTACTTTAATTTTGGATAAGGATCTCTCCCAAGTCTATTTTGTAACGGGGAGTGCTCCCCCTGGGGCACTCCGTAGGTTATATATGCATAGTGTAGCTATATCTTAATCAAGTACCAAATTATTTTTCTCAAATATATTTCTCAATTTGATAGGAATAATAAGATAAAGACACCAGACAGCTGTCGGACAGATATGATCGAGTTAGCCCACTTGTGTTATTATTATTATTTTTTTTTTTTTGGGGGGGGGGGGAAGCCCGGTTTCAAGACGGATTTCCTTTGTGGCTAATTTACTCCTGTCCGTTCTCTCACATTTACTTGCGATACTTTTTCTTACTTTTTTTTCTAACCTGCAGCTTATTCTCATGGCAGGTGGCGCATGCGGGCGTACGTGGATATTATCATTTTAAAATCATTTATCTTTACTATCACACCAGTCAGTGTCATGGAGACTGTAAGCCTATCTTACTCGGGCCGTGCTGGATCTCTCGCCAAATGGGCGCGCCTTGTGACCCACGTACTTGCAGGTAGCCTCGCCCACGCACCTGAACTAGAAAGCCTACATGCACTGGCTCTTCGTGTTGCAGATAAATGTCGTCAAGTGTACGGCTGCAGTCGACCACACATCTGAGCTCTGACACCATCGACGGAAGGTTCTCGGCAACTGCGCCCCCTCTCCCCTCACCCGACCGCCCCGATTTCTGCGTTAGCCGGTGTCTCTGTAGTGGACGAACGGGGGAGAAATAATGAAGCTGCATCACCCCAAGGCAAAACTTCCTTTCTTGGCTTTGGATAGAACGCCCGCCATCATGCCAATGGATGATGTAGCAATCTTTGCCACTCAGGCACGCTTGAAGCAAAATACAGTAGTTCAACTTGGCTCAAGAGTGTACATTAGTTCGAACGTGAGCGTTTCACTGATTTTGCTACGGCAACGAACGAGATTTGAAGAAATTCCAATTCTTGGTTGCTTTTGCAAGTGACATGACTCTGAGTTGGGAACGATTCCTGCCTGCTACTGAAACAGTTATAGTGTCGCTTGCGTTATGTCACGAATATTCTCCTTTAGTCATTTGTTACACCTTTAAGAACCATTATCGTAGGTTTGATGCGCCCCCAAAACCATATTCTTAATCCCTAAGCAAGTAAGTTGCGAGCGATCAAACTCAGCATGCTTCTTGGCTTATAGTTTGCTCATTACAGGTGAACCTCATATAAAGGTATGGGATGTCGACAGAAATATGTGCACCTCTTATGAGAGGTTTAGTCACCCTACTTTTTTTTACTACAAACGTCAAATTAAAGGAAAACTGGCAATGGTGCAGTTTATCATAAATTATAAAAATTTTAAAATACTTACTAGAATATCAAAGAAAACGAAAACTAAATAGGTGACTAACATACATCGCACTTTACTCTAGATTATCGTAGCTTATGTGAATATTGGTTACAAATCTCATACGAGCAACCCCTTGTATGGGTGCACCATCTACAAGGTTTACCTGTATACAATTAGCCAAGCAAAACGTCATTTTCATTTCTATCTCCATCGTCTGCTTGACTGCAGCTCGTGCTTCCTGGCACCGCTTATCTTGGTATTTCCTGCCTGAAATCCTGGCAGGCTTTCCATCTGTCGTTTTCTGGAGCCCGTCGGTCTGCGGTCTGACCTTGTGTGCTCTCTCTTCTGTGCTACGCGCTTTCTTTTGTCCCTACATGGTGGCAGTCTTCTGCTGTCACCCCTTGGTGGCACCATGGTTCCAAGTCTATGTCACCTTCTTGATAAGTTCAATTGTTGGTACTACTCTATGGTGTTCAGGTGATGGCACCATGACGTTGCTTCCAGGTCTTGGTGGCGGTTGTTGCTTGCTGGTTACGTTAGTATACCATGCTTGCTGGTAGAGAGGATATCTCCTCCCGACAGGAGATTTCAGATTTAATTTCTGCGCGGCGGCCCCAAATTTTGGTAGGGGACGTCTGCCATTGCTTCAATTCCCTGCAGGTGGCGGTCTATAGGGTCTACGTTCCTGAATTTTTTTCCAATTCGGAAAGTTTCAGTTTCAGAAATGTTTTCCATTTCAGGATGTCGCAGTTTTAGGAAATTTACCCGTTTCAGGAGTTCTAGTGTGAAATAGCCTTTTGCGTTTACCTGTCGTTGAGACTGTGGTCTTACGTTCGTAGAACGTACTTGCGAGACTCTACAGTTAATGATTACTGTAGTGCTTTTAATATCAGTGACCATTTATCTGTATTCTGCTCCTATGTTGCTGGTGGTAGCTGCTCTCGGCCGATTATCTATTTACAGGCAGTACAGCTACTCTATCCTTTATCGCATATATTGAGATAATATAGTTCCCTGTCACATGATCAGGTGATGCATGGTGACTATTGTTTTCTATTGATGTTCACCGTCATTCATCTTTATAGTTATTTGCTTCATGGACATTACTCTATAGTTAGTATGTTCGGTTTTGTGTTGGGTTTTTTTTTGGAGGGGGGGAGGCTGTAGTCTCTTATTTCAGCTACAAATAAATGCCGAATACTTTGTGAAATACTTATTTTGACCACGGGCGTCATATGTCTTATGTTTTACCAGTATGCAATATGCACATAACTTTACAATGGTATCGAATTACTGCATGAAACTTAACGCGTTATGTTTTTTGAATAGTTCAATCCAAGTCGGATTCATCTTGTTTTTGAAAAATAGATGCAGGAGTTCTTAAGGGATAAGTTATTCAGGCTGGTGCTGACCCCTTAGACTGCGCCCAGCTATTGGCCACATTATTATTGCTGTCTTAAGTTATGGTTTTTGCACTTTCAGTATTTCCATTTGTATTCTATTGTCTCTGCATGGCCGCTAAACAGCAGTACTTAGCGGGATGAGAATAAATTGTTTGTCCTACAGCATACCCCATAGCGCTGGCAGCATGCAACGCGTAAATGAACAATGTTGCAGGATTGCTTGTTTGTCTGTGCTGTAGTGTTTTTGTCGTTCACATCTATACGAATGGACCAGGTGAACGATTGATGCCTCAACTGTGTAAAGATAAAAAAAGTCGATCTCTCGTAGGAGTAGTATTGTTTGAAACGCAATTTGTGAACTACGCTGGTCGTCATTGCATCAATTTTCGAGTCTAAGGTATCTCATCTATATTTTGAAGATGTTGTACTTCCTCGAGATATCTCGCGTTGTCATCGTCTGATAGTAGAAATTTTGCCATTACCAGTTTGCTAGAACCCCCTCCCCCCCCCAGGGGGCTTAGGATTGGTCATAGGATTAGCTTCGCTCTTCTTATGTTCCGAGGCGCTGCGTCCTCTGGCAGCCGCTGTAGGTTACTTTAGTCTTAGTTAGGCCTTCGGGACGTCTGTCTTTCGTGCCCACTTTTGTTTCCCTTCGTTTTCATACTCTACTGATGGTGCCTTCTTTTCTTCCTCTACTTTCCGGACTTGTTCCCGTGCACGTTGTTCCTGCGTGGGAACACTGTCGTGCATGGGTTCCACGTTTCTGTCGACATACTGTAACGGAAGCGCGAGTAGCATCCACTATATATTATCATAACAATAAAGTATAATGAGATGAATGGTATCGAAATAAGTATGTTCAATAAGATATATTTAGCTGTTATAGGTCCATGTGTATCTCAGTGGACTATTTTTCTTTGGTTACTCGAATAAAAAATTAAGTTCTGATTGGCGCAAAATCCTAAAGGAAAAAAATATGTTGCGGGGTTAAGGCACTCGCCTGACCATCCCACCACAAGTGTCACCCAGGAGACCCCGTCACTCCTCCCTGAGGTCGGCGGGCCTGGGCAACACCCACCGCCCCTCGCCTCAGATGCCTGCCTCGTTTCTGCCTGCGGGGCCTCGCTGGCGTCGGTCTGTCGTGTCGCCGCCGCCGCTGCGTGTCATCTGGTCCCGCTGATGTTGTTCTTTTTGTGTGTTGTTGCTGCTGTTATTTTGACCCATGTGGCATGTTTTTTTGTGGCCCATCTGGCTCGTGTGCCATGTGCCAGGCATGTCGTGTTGTGGCCCATGTGGCATATCTAATTGTGGCCCATGTGGCGTGTCTTGTTGTGGCTCATGTTACATGCATAGTTG
>LQNS02278165.1:8662421-8683363 GCA_001587735.2 Parhyale hawaiensis
TTTTGTGGCCCATCTGGCTCGTGTGCCATGTGCCAGGCATGTCGTGTTGTGGCCCATGTGGCATATCTAATTGTGGCCCATGTGGCGTGTCTTGTTGTGGCTCATGTTACATGCATAGTTGCAGAACTATGACTCATGTGGGCTGTAGTGCATCTGTAGCGTAGCTCATGAGGCGTGAAGTGTGGCCCTGCCCTTATATTTGCGCGTCTTCCAGTTCTGCTGCCGTAGCTATGTTACGGCGAGATTGTGGTGTTTGGGATTTCGTGAAGTTCTTGAAGTCTCGTAGGTTTTCGTGTAATGACAGTTTAACAAGATAAGGTGCGTTTGGTTAGACAAGGTTACGTTGTTTTAGGTGAGGCGCTTTAGGTTTGACGAAATTCATTAGATCAGACGAAATACATAAGGTTACGTAAATTCCGTTAGCTTAGGATAGGTTCGGTTAGGCAAGAAAATGTTCATTATTCGAAATCCCCGATATTCGGGGTAATCATGAAATCACCGGTTTCACAATCTTACTATATCATCTACATCTTCATTAGGTGAGTTAAACACTACCATAAAACTGAGTGTTTTAGATTGGATAGGCGGCAGCAGACGAACCAATAGGCCCATTCCCAGAGAGACACCGGAACTTACGCCCCGGCCCTCTATAAGAGCTATTGCCATTATGTCAGTAAGATATTGATGAATGAGGAAGAAAGAAAAGAGAAAAAAGTAGGGGAAGCATCTCAGTGAAAGAGATCACAATCAATAGCCGCTAATATGCGGAGCTTAGAGACGTCCATCTGTGTAGTTGGAGCGGGAGAGAGAAGAAGACGGATTAAGGTGGCCTCGGAAGCTTAGGCTGTTAAGAGTTTACAACTCCTGGAGGAGGAGTTCTTAGCTGTGGAGGATGTCTCTCCCAATATTTATCAAGGCGATTTTTAAACACGTTGACTGTCTCCGCACCGACAACGTCGGAAGAGAGTATTCCAAATGCTCACTATGAAATGCGAAAGAACTGCTGACTTAAGTTGTTCTTCGAACTCTTTGCTTGAGATTTTGACCGTTAATTGTTTCGCAGCGATCATTATTACGTATAGTAATATTAGAATCTAATTAAATGACGTAGTTTGCACTGTCACCGAACAGCTGAAGTGTTACCTATACAAACGCGACGTACCATACTATCAAGTTCTTAAAATGTTTTTTTTTTTTTTCCAACCGTTGCGAGTGCAAATGTGACACTCGGTGTACATTTCTGTTTTTCTTAATTGTAGAGCCTATATCATCGGGCATAACTATAGGTCTTCGGAACATATTTTTTTCGTGCTCATTTTACTTCCTCCATTTTTCTATTGCTACTAATAATGTTTTTGTTCTGTTGTTATTTCTGTTCTTTCTCGCCTCGTCCCGTGTTCCACGTTACCATCGACATAGTAGTAGGTCCCCTATATCTTCCCCTTTTTGGTCGAAGTGAACAAGGAGGCCGCAACTCTACAACTTATAATAATAATAATAATAATGTGTATTGAGGTTCTCGCTTTCACAGATTGAGTCATTGCTGTCGTAGAATTTGCGGAGAATCTACGTGTTTTGAACGGTAGCATTTCTTGTGAGAGATTTGTGTTGGATTTTGTGGTTGTCTTCATCAAGTTCATTCATCAGTGCGTGCTATTGCGTAGCAATCTCGTAACTTTAGTGTATCGAATAGTAGCGGTCTAAGCAGTAGAAAGTAGCATTTGAAAAGAAAACGAAAGAGGTTCTTCACTGCTTCAAATAATTGTAGTTCACGGTAGTATTTTTTATAGTTTGGTAATGGTAATTCATATCTCTGCCATGCTTCGTTAATAATTTATATATGTTCCTTTTGGTACAGGTAAAGATTTTTTTTAATTTCACACTATTTTTACAGTAGTCTCCCACAAACCGAGCATTCCTTTATATCTGTGCAGCTTCCTACAGTTTGGCTTTTCCTCATGCAGCATTTGTTTTATATTTTGCTTCCCGTAATTTGATCTTTGAAACTATTTTGTCTGTAAACTTGTCGCACTTCCTCGCTGTCCCAGTTCCTCCTTATGCTTTCGAAAGTTCATCTGTCTCATCAAGCACCAAATGATATTTTTCAATTTCCAGACGCTTTTGTTTATTCCCGAACTATCAATCAAGTTCTGTTATTAACTCCTGTCCGTGTCGTGTACACTGACCTTACCGAGCTCGACCTTTTCCAAACGGGATTTGTAACTTTTTATTGACTCATTTCTTATTTTCTTTTTCTCTTTGTTTCGATTGAATTCATCGTATATTCGATTCTGCTCTGTTGGCCAACTTTTTTCTTGCTTGAATGCATTGCCTGATATGAGTCGCGAATTTTGATACTCTGGAAATTTTCATCTTCTTCTCCTTTTCACTGTATCTGTGAACCATAACCTGTATTCGATTTAATTAAGAAAGGTGATCTGCCCTTGCAGTAAGCTCATTAATTCTCTGTCATATCTCATATTTTTGTAACTTGTTGCCCGTTAATTTTCTGTTAGGGTAATTGTGCAAAAACATATAACGTGCAATAAGCTATTACGAAACATTAAAAAAAAATAAATATCTCATCTCGATTTCAACGGGAGCATCTATAGGTCAATGGTACTGTCACACATCAATATCTTCTGAATTTAATTGATAATTATAATGTATGGTAAATCTTTAGCGTGCGTTGTACGAAAAATTAGCCTTAGTGCACGATACTTCTCTGTATCTTGTTTCATGCTAATACTGGTGGTTCTCCTGTTCTGGCGATAAACCTTCCAACACTCTGTTCCGCGACGGCTCTTTTGAATCTTACACTCTTATCGTTGCCAATTATGTGAAATTTACATTTTCGCGTTATCAGCTAACACATCACCAGAAATTTACGTACTTTGTTGTCTTTTCAATTTTACTTGGAGATCCACTTAAAGGGCATAGAATAGGCCATAAGTTATGGTTAGTTTGGATCACCCATCCTATTTTATGGGGAGCAGCGGCTCAGGGAGCTCCCATAGGGTTATTTTAGCTTCAGTAGTCATTTGGGACGTCTGTCTTTCGTGCTCACTTTTCTGTCTTCCATTTTTCACTCTCACTGGTGATGTTTTCTTTCGTTATTCATCTTCTTGCTTTATGGGGGACTACCCTCGTGTTTGAGTTCTCATTTCCGAAGATATAACTGACTGTATCGCCCTAATTTTATCCTGTTTGACCGCGGTCGTAGTTAAGGCGGAGGCTTCAGCTTTTAAAACTAATAATAAATACCAGTATTTGGAGATGTTGGTAGTTCAAAGCATGACTAAAAAATTATAGATTTTTACTTATTATTTATAAAGACTAGTTTTTGCAGTAGTTAAGCTTAAGTCGTGTTTTTACGTACGAACAGCATTATTCAGAGTTGTTGGTGAATATTGAGAGCAAACTAGATGTGTTTTTGACGTACACCAAAGTAACGACCATTTCTATATAAATTTTCCAGATCACTGTATACTTATAACTGTGTCCCTTCAAGTATTATAATAACGAAATGACGCGATTACATCTTCACAGTGTTTGGTTGTAGGACTTTTGATACCCTGTTCACAGCGAAATCGTCAGTAGTGTCAGAACGTGGGACCGGTGCTGCGTCGAGTCGCTTACTTCAAAGTCAGATTTAATGCATAGAAGCAAGACTAGGTAGCTATTCATGCTGAACCGAACCTATCCCAACCTATTGTTATCCTATACCCCTCATTCTAACATCACCGAACGCCGAAGCAGACCACATACCTCGTGTACTGGGGTCTAGGGAGCTGCAGCAGCAGCGGCGGAGACTGCAATGCCAGTCAGGTAGTTATCCTGGACACGACGCGTCGCCGAGACGGCGCGTGTTTCAGTGACGGCTTTCGCGCACCGCTTGCAGTGCTTTCACTGCGTCTACAGTTGCAGTTTCACCCCTACACTGCATGTGCTGGTGTCTGCACTGCCGTAATTGCATCTTTTTTGCATAGCCGACACATCTGTCATTGCTTCGTTAAAATTGAACTCTGTGTAGCGGAAGTCCGCTGTACGAAAGCCTTTCCTGAAGCAGTACAATAGGACAAGTAGCCCTTGTGTAAGAAATAACAGTGCCTTGGTTAGAGTGCAGTTTATTCTTGTCGTCTATAATTAACTAACATACTCTTGCTTCCACCACATGTGCAATAGACGCTACAAAGTTGGTGTGTCGGAAATAGTATTGCATTTACCATTATCATTTCGTCTTCACCTGTTATTCCATTGCTTGCGGTATTACATCTTGAATTTCTGGAAAAACTTTTTACTGCATGGGGGTGTGACGTCATCTGATCAGCTGCAGTTCGGCATCCGTCGTGATTAATTCAGTGCTAAAGTAGAAATGCAATGATCATCATACTTTGTAATTTAATTTCATCGCCTGTATAACCTTACAGACAAAGAAATCTGTATATAAAGTAAGTTTAATGTTAATTTTTGACAAAATTTAACGCTCCAACTGTAAATAAATATTAATTTATCGTTACAGAATATTCTGCCCATATAGATGCTCTGTGTGTGCGATAGGAATACCCACGCGAGTCATATTATGTAATTACATAACAATATATGTCGCTGTGTGTCGGGTATTTAATAGTTTTAGCTTAAGGGAGGCTAAAACCCCGGTTTCCCTTTCTCTCTGGGCATGGGTCACCTGGTTCATCCATTGTCCAACCGTTTGGAAAGAGTTTAATTTTCAAAACTTTTTTTACAGCCTATGGAAGCTAAGCGAGAGCGGTGCTGTATGGGTAACAGTTCGGGGCTCTACTCCCGTGTCCGCTCACCGCTAATGTGCCCACTCGAGGTTCAGCAGACACTATAGGAGTCGCGGGGGCGTGGCTAAGAACGCAAAGCAACTTTGCAAAATCTCACTTAAGCGCGAAGTATACCTTGTCTCAATCGATAAAATTAGATTTATATTCGAAAATTCTAAATGCAGTAGTTAATAATTTAGATTTGGCACTGCTGCGTTCGATTCAGCCCCGCCCCTTAAAGCACTGCTTACACTGGTTTGACTATAGTGGAGGTTGGGTTATGCTAGCAGGCTACGGGCATCCACTTGTACTCTAGTTTTGATTAATAACTTGAATACTTTTCACGTTGATTTTATGTGTTATCAGCATTTTTTTAATCGTGTAAAAACGGCTTAAAGGCCTTCTTTATAAAATAGCACTACGAAAAGGCGCTTAGGGAAAAGAACTGCGTACGGTACTCATCTTCTCTTCACCTGTGAAGGGGTACGCCAGTTGCTTATGCCACCAACCTACTCATATAAGTAAAAGCAGCCACACTGTATTGCTTATTTTGCTACTCAATTAAATCATTGGTTGCTCAGTTTTCTTTTCTTCAATCCTGCTTTCATTGCTGCCGTGCTGCATTATTGACTCTTGCCATTCACCCGTAACCGTCAGGTATTCTAGCAATGTTGAAGGTTAGCTTCAAGAATTTCCCTTATGGGGATTCCTACGTTTCAAAATAATATCTCCGCATTATTGTAAATTGTATTAGTCGGACTAATGAAATCCTTGAATTATTTATTCTGGCAACTGAAAGTTCAAAGTCTCATCAAGTGAGCTGTTTACATGACAATTGCTTTAGCTAGGCTCTTATTTGCATGTGGAACATTTAATAGAAAATATCTGCGCTGATGTATGGGCCAAGTGAGCTGTGTACTTGAATATTGCTTTGGATAGACGCTTACTAATTTAGTATGTTGTGTAGAATTCATGCCTGTCCTCAGTTGGGTATGCTAAAATTAATGTTATTTTTATGAAAATTATTAAGCTTAATTGAGGCGCTAGGAGGATTTTGGAATTGAAGGCTTCTTGCGGAATGCAGAGGAGCAATCATGCATTGCACAATTTATCGCATATGATGCGTATCTGTTAGAGTTACTACTACGGGAAATGCTAATTGAACCATACAGAGACTGCTTAAGACGTCATCGAGAACGAGCTAAGCTAATTAGCTGTAACATGTTCGGGTTTTCCTACAGGGGCGTTAGATTCTCTGCACTGGGTCGTGCAGTCGTGCTGCCGGTGCTATTACCATCCCGATTACGCTTGAGAAATTTTTGCTCCATTACACGTAGCAGGAGATCGGGTTTTCGACCGTTTCAAGAATAATCGTTTGGGTTTTTATACCTGAAACACGCTCAAAAGTTTCAAAATTAAAGCTGTTATAACTAAAGTTCGGGGCATGTTGGAGCTAATGAGTTTAGCTTGACTTGCTTTCGCCGTGACAGTCCACAACGCCTTTGGCTCTCCCACGACCGTAGCCTTGATTTAATACCATAAAATTGACCCAATGTGCCTCTGAAGCTCTGCCGAAATATTTCCATGTATCACTTTGTTCAATTGTTGGAACTGCTCTAAGAACAATCACGTCTTTAGATCTCAGCAGACACCTTGTGATATTTGTAATATTGGGATGAAGTTGGAAGTGCTCTAAGAACAATCACGTCTTTAGATCTCAGCAGACACCTTGTGATATTTGTAATATTGGGATGAAATAAAATTTCGGAGCGTACACAATATCGCTACGATTCTACTAGAGCGAGTATGTAACAAAGACTTGTCGTTCTCCATTTCACTGCCTAGTGGATCTCAAAGTCCACTTTCTAATGGTTCTATCCCTACGGAAATTGTAATTTAATACAGACCGTAAAGCGCGGGTCCTGTTATGCCCAGCGTCTTTGAGCGAAGGTGTTTCAAAGGCAGTAATGCTTTTACTTCAAGAAACTGAAGTTTTGTTTGGTATTGTAGGGTTCATGTGGATGGTAGGTACTTATCTTTCAAGGACCACTTATGACGTCGGTTTCTCCCACGATCTCATTGCTTGAGACATCGTCTCTGAAAGCCAGCTGATCCTTTTAGGCTTTGTCCATCAACACTTACTATTCATTTTTCTATTCGCTATAGTAACCCTTAACCCTATCCGTATTAGCTTGTGCTACTTCACTACAAAGTTTTTTTGTTGTAGGAATACAGTAGGACGAGAACCCATTCAGTAAAATAACACCGTTGTGTGAATAGGATTAACGGATTTCTTTTCAATAGTTTTAAACATTTTGTGTGTTGCCTACGAACACTAGACCACTGCTAGATGGGCATGTTCGGGTTATCCCTTGCCGCTTTAATAGTGCTAGTCTTATGAGAATTAATAGAGTTATGAGAAGAAATGTTGTACTTTGTGCGCCAGTAGGTTTTTACTTTGGAACATTAGCGCAGCGGCCATAGCACAAATCACCGTCGCCGGCCGGTGGGAGTGCAACGCTCCCGCCCGCGGCTGTGCCCGCGAGTGCTGTGCGCTTCCCCGCCGCCGGTCGGTCCGCGACCCGACGGCTCCTCCTGGCATCTCGCCCGCCACATTTGCCGGAAAGAATTTTCCAGCCACTTTAGCTGGGTGCCGTTAACTCAGTTTTTGCGTGATTTTGATGGCTGCTCCCGCAGAACTTTTGCTATGACCAAAGGTGTCCTCCAAACCAGAGGTTCCCAAACAGGGGTAAATTTACTCCTATGGGTAAAAAATTATATAGTCAGGGTAAATAACTGAAGCACCTGAAGTAGGATCTAAACAATAAAAAGGTTCTTTCTTTGTTTCTATGTTTTTCCGTCAGTTTATGGTGGCTATGAATTTTTTGTATGGGGGTAGGGGGTAAATGGTTGAGAACCCCTGCTGTCAAGGGATTTATTTGTTCTATAAATACTTTTCAGTTTGATGTGGATACCCGAATTACACTAGACAACTGTTGAACAAATATTGCCGGACTAGTTCCTTTATAGTTTAACATTTACTCTGCTACCATCGATTCGCACGTCAACATTTGACAGGGTAAGATTTTGTGCTTACCGCTAGCTATATACAGTGCCTATAGACATAAGTATTTGCACAACTCTATTTTTTATGCATTTTAAAAAATTTAGGGACTGCTTTAGGATAATTAATACAGGAAGTTTATATAACATATATATAATAGAATATTTAAACAGAACAGTCAAATGTGCACTTATAAAAAGAAATTAAACACAAGCAAAAGTAATGAGGGACAAAAGTATTTGACCAAAAAAATAATTATGACATTAGTACTTGGTGGCGTGACCTTTATTGGCAATAAAATCATGGAGACGATTGTTATAGCTGGAAATTAACTTTTCACATTCACTTGATGGTATATTTTTCCATTGTTCCATGCATATAACCTTTAATTCAGTAAGGTTCTTGGGACACCGTTTGTGGACACCAGATTTAAAAAGACGCCACACATTTTCTATTGGATTAAGGTCCGTTGATTGGCTAGGCTATGGAAGAACATTTATTTTCTTCTTTTGAAACCATTCTTTCGTTAAATTTGCAGTATGCTTGGGGTCGTTGTCTTGTTGGAAGGTCCACCTGCGCCGTCCGTAGAATTTTTTGGCANACCTTTAATTCAGTAAGGTTTTTGGGACACCGTTTGTGGACACCAGATTTAAAAAGACGCCACAAATTTTCTGTTGGATTAAGGTCCGGTGATTGGCTAGGCCATGGAAGAACATTTATTTCTTCTTTTGAAACCATTCTTTCGTTAAATTCGTAGTATGCTTGGGGTCGTTGTCTTGTTGGAAGGTCCACCTTCGCCGTCCGTAGAATTTTTTTGGCACTTGGAAGCATCTTCTTCTCTAATATCTCCCTGTACATGAAACTATTCATCTTGCCATCAATGATATGAAGATCCCAATACCATGGGCAGTAAATCAACCCCACACCATGATACTGCCCCCTCCATGCTTCACGGTGGGGATGGTGTTCTTGGGGTCATAGGCAGTACCACGTTTCCTCCATACATGCCGAGTTTCGTTTCGGCCAAAATGTTCTATTTTAGTTTCGTCAGACCATATAACCCCTTCCCAAAACTCATTTCCTTTAGCCACGTGGTCTTTGGCAAATGTTAAGCGGCTGTTGACATGTTTTGCTGTTAGAAGAGGAGTTGTGCGAGGAGTGTAAAAATGAATGCCAGTACGGTTCAATTCCCTAACAGTAGTTTTCTTGCAGACATGCAGTCTCTGAGACGCCAGTTCACTCTGAAGGTCAGCACGAGTTGTCATGGGGTCATTAGTCACATTACGTAGCATGTAGCGCCGAGGACGACCCATGATCTTACGCGGAGCTCCGGCTCTTGGCAGGTTGGAGACCGCCCCAGTCACTTGATGCTTGCGGACTATTGCTCTAACCGTCGAAAAAAGGAACATTGACACGGTCTGCTATTACTCTATAAGGTAATCCCTCACTACGAAGTTGAATTATCCGTCTTTAACTTTGGGCATTGTAGTGACAGTGTGCACGACTTCAACGAGGTCTAGAGAGGCAATGATTGCGCCGGCTGTGGCTTGTTTACATTGCATTTGTTTCGAGACGTTTCGTGAACGTTCTAGAATAATTACCAAGCTAATTTATTCAAATTATACTATTAAATATCAAAGAGTCAACATCATATCTATTTTGGTCAAATACTTTAGTCCCTCATTACTTTTACTTGAGTTAAATTTTCTTGTTATAAGTGCACATTTGACTGTTCTGTTTAAATATTGTATTATATATATGTTATATAAACTTTCTGTATTAAGTATCCTAAAGCAGACCCTGAATTTTTAAAAATACATCAAAAATAGAGTTATGCAAATACTTATGTCTAGGCACTGTATGGCGTTTTCATCACTCTGCATTGACAACACTGGTCAACATACATTTACTACTGGGATTCTGCCAACTGTATTTTCATCAATTCCACCTTTTGATTCCATATCTGTAGACTGTTTTTGTCTATAGAGTCCAGTGTTTTACAGTAATCACGTGCTGTTCTACTTCGTCAATGTTATTCATATAGTATCCCCGCTGGGACCATTTCTTGACTTTTTATTTTCTTCTCTTCTTCCGATTAGACAAGGATCAGTAGCTAAAAAAATAAACTCGACTTCCTAGCCAAGTTTCCGTTGTTGTAGAGCTACATTCAATGTTCTGTAGTGGCTAAGGAGCAGTTTTATGTTGGCAGCAGCCAGGGAAGTATTATTTTGTAGACCAGTGTTGATACTTAGATTGTTAAAGCTGAAATACTCAATCAGAAGTGCATCTGCCTGTAGTCAAAAACATTGGTGTAATCATACCGTAGATATGGACTCTATTTTACGAAATATTGGTGGCTGTATACCTCGCATATTGTTTCAAATTTATTATTGTGTAACCAAAGTCTTATGTCTATTCGACATGTCGGAAGTATTTCATTGCATCTATTGGTGCTGGGCTTCTAATTGGACTTTAATAAGACTGTGTAATGCCTCAAGCGTAGTTTATTGATTGATATTACTTCAAATACTAGCACTATGGTGCAGTTGTTTAATTTTATCGTTCATCAGTTTTATAACATCACGATCTTCACCGATGATTGTCAGAGTACGCATTGCTTTGCTCCTTCACTGACTGAACCTTATGACGTCATACTGCCGCATGCAGCCCGCTTCTGCAGCACCCATTTCTTCCTGCTGTGTATTGACTTCTATTTTCCTGAATCAAGGCTTCATCAGCATCAAGAGGCACGGTGCAGTTTATAACGCAAGACCTTGCCCGATACATGTTTTGTTCTCTTGCTTCATCTCCGTCCATTCGGATGCACGTCGCGTGCGCTGGCACCCAGAAGCCGTGGGTGCTGCCACCTTACTCGGCGGTCGACATTCCATCGTGGCGCCAGGCTTGTGTGTAATGTTAGTGTGCGGCGGTTGGTTGGGCCTTCGGTTGTTTTCGTGCACCTTCATGTTTCCTTGCTCACGCCTTGTTCTTTTTCTGTTTTGCGTTGTGTTACGAGCCAACAAATGCGGCGGCGGTCTTTAGTTAGCTGTTACTTCAGGTCAGTTTACATATTGTGCTATTTTTACAACATTTTATTTACATAGTGTGTTTTATTTTATCATGAATCTACTTCGTTCATGGTTTGTTCTGTCTTCTACGCTGTGTTACAAACCAGCAATTGTGGTAGTTGTGAGTTGTGTTTACGTTTTCAATTTACATATTGCTGTGTTTTCTAGCCACTTCTTTCTGTACAACCCACTGTAACAACGCGAAAGCGACGTCGTATAGGTAATGGTACCGCGTGTGTCCGCAATGGCTGTCCGGGCCTCGACTAATATTCTCAGGGCCTGTATCGCGTTGCGTTAGGTGGAGAAGTAACCTAGAGAAGTAAATGATCCCTGTATAGTACTTGTTCTAGTGGCAGTTTTTTATTTCTTTGTTCCTCTTCTGTCCTGACGTACCGTACCGTTTCCAAGCGCGTTGGTCCAGCTAGTGTGGGAGTCGGACTAGTAGTATATGGGTTCTACATACACATTAATTACATATGCTTCCCCTCCTCAAGTTGCAAGTCTGAAGAGACTTGGGCTATTCACGAGTCTAATTTAGTTATCGTACACTTTGATCAATTCGGCATCTACAGAGGTCAGGAGATGTATGGGTGATTATCAAATTTGCTCTTGGTGCTCGCCATCTCCTGATCTTCACGCTACCGATTTATTACAATTTTAGATTTCATCCATTACCGGTCAGGTGGATCCCCAGGGTCCCTCATCAAATAGTGCTAGTACTACGAAAATTGATAAATTTTTTCAGTATAAGGAGGTAAGTCGAAGCAACGTATTCTCAGTGTGTGGATTAGTGATGGATTGTCCATATGATTTTGCCTTGTTCTGGGTACTGCCAAGTCTAGCCCGTGCACGCATGATCCAAAATTAACTTGGAGTTGCCATTCGCACCCAAATGCTCTACTATGGATCTAGGCAAAGTTTGGCCATAGAGGTCGGGCTACTCAACGCAACTTAAAATCCAGTTTTTCCCTGTTAGTTAACTACTTCGTTGGCATTACGAAAAGGGGCGTCCATAAGTAGTATCAAGTTTTGTCACGGTATAGTGGGTGAAATGAAATATATTTATAGTATTTTGTCTACCGTATTAGATTTAGGGCACATTTGATTCGGTGCCAAAATTAGACCTTTAGACCTTTATCGTTTTCAAGAAAATATTACAACACGATTTAAAAGATTACAATGCTATAAAATCGTCACAGTGAAAGCAAGTCCTATAAAAGTACAAGCACTTATTGGGCACATGTCAATTATAAGTCCGTACACTGTCCCGAACAATGTTCTCTAAATTTCATCTTAAACAACTGATGGGGCACTGGTTCGACTAGGGTATTTGGAAGTTGGTTATATACTCTAATGGATTGAAAGACTGTTGAACGTTTTTCCAGTTCGAAACCTACAGAAGGCAAATTAAATTATTATTTCTTGTATTATACATAATTACCAGTAGGAAGCAATGGGAGAAAATGAGCATCAAAACAACCTATTTCACCGGCTATAGACATACGTATAAACTTTAGTAAAAAATATCTTTGTACATCTCTAAACGTTAACAATTGTAACTGCCGGTACAGGCTATTGGTAAGCATCATTGGTAGGTTATTGCTGCCTCTCTTTAAGTTTAGTATGATCCTTAATGTATCATTCATTAGCGTCATTATTGGCTTAACTATACTCTCCGGTCTCTGGATGTAAACCTAGAAATAGCCTACAGAGCAGCTTTTGCTTTGTTCAATTTTTCGCAAAAAATAGAAATGCGAGGTGAAAGTTAAGCCTGCGATCTATTACGATTGCTAAATATTTAAACGAATCAACCCATTCCAGTTGTTCTCCATTAAGATATACGTCACTATAAAAACGTGACTTTTTTGGGACTTGAAACCAATAATTTCGTCTTACTTGCATAAGGAGGTGTGAGTTTGTTAGAAATCAACCACTGAAGTGAAAGGTCGATAAATCTACGTAGTTTTTCTACAGCTGTAATGAAATCATAGTCATGCTTATAAAAAACAGCGTCATCAGCAAACAGTTGAGTAGAAATACCATCGAAAAGCATATCATTAAATGTACACATTGAACAAAAGTGGTCCAAGAACAGAACCCTGTGGTACACCTATGTGAATGTCTGCTGTGTGCGACCGTGCATCACCAGTTATCTCATGCTGCTTGAGTTTCGACAAATAATCACTAATAAGACGTTTTACTGGTTCCCTTACGCCATAATGATCTACCTTATGAAGTAAAATGTCTTTATGAACGGTATCAAATACTTTTTAAGGTCTAAAAATAAGCAAATGGTATAACTTTTTTTTTTGTCATGGAAACATGATAAAATATCTTAAATAAGGTTGAATATAGCTTGTGTCGTAATGCGTCCTTTTCTAAAAGCCATACTGTGCATTATTAAGAATATAGTTCATTTCTAAAAAATTGACTAAGCGAACACGGATGAGTTTTTCAAAAATTTTGTTGAGAATTGACAAAATGCATATCGACCTATAATAGTAAACTACGTTGGTACTACCTGTTTTATACTCAGGAATAATTCTGGCAACTTTTAAAACCTCTGGATAAATTCCCTCTACAATACATTTATTAGAAATGGCACAGAGATATATCACAATATGAGGTTAAATCAAAAGCAAATGCCTAGGTTGAATTCCATTTTTTTTCTACATTGCGCTAACTGTTGCACTTATTTCGTCAATGTTAACTGCATCAAAATTGCGCTCGTTTTGCACACGTTGCTCCTGAATATTAAGCCTTCCGGGCTTAACTTATCCGGAACATCGAACCAAAGCTTTGGCCTTGCTACTTTGACACGTGTTGCGAGTGCAACGCGATTGGGTTGTGACTGCTAAAACAGAATTTTACTGGTCAGTTTGAATTTTTGGAAGTCTCAAGGATAACTGATTAAGGTCCAATGCCTCAAACTCAATTCAGTTGATTGAAGCCAACGCGCCTACTTGAAGTTAGGAAGAAGTCAAGCCTCGAAGGCTTAATTTTAGCGCCCAATCTAACATGCCCATGAACTCCAAGCATCTTTGTCATACACCCGTAGGGTACGTGTGTAGCAAAATCTCGCGGCAAGCTTGGCGTTCTGGCAATTTCGTCCCATCGAAGTCATCGAGCAAGTCGCTCGTCTGCTTACTCCTTTAAAAATATAATTTCTTTGTTAGGTGCTCGAAAATTAGACTTTTATGTTGCTGCGATAAGAAAGATTAATCTGCAGTAATCTCAAAAGCGTTGACTTGTCCAAAACCTTAATCACCAGCGTTTGTTTCGTTACATTGGCTCGAGCGCTAATTATTAATCCAAAACACGTTATCTTTCAAGTGACTTGCTACTTAACCCTGCAAAATTCGTTTGAGGAGCAGCTAATCGGTTTTGGATAAACCTGCGATGCAAATGTCTATCTTGAGTTGCAAACCAACGCTTCTGATTAATTTACTGGGGCAAGTTGAAGCTAATCAAATTAGCTTATTTTGATAGAAATTTCCCAATCTATGATGCGTAATAACTGCCCAGGGATGTTCAGTAGAAAGTTCTAAAGTAATCGCAATGAGCTGGGTAAACTTTATTAGATCGCCAGTGCATAGTTCTGGGTTACTGATCTGCTATTAATCTCAGCGGTAGAAAGTATTGTGACAGAGTAGCGACACACCAGAATTAATAAAATTTCTTAGCTTTGTTGAGGCTTTCCCGTTAGCGCTTTCTCTCTTCGATCTTCGCTCTCTATCTTAAGAAATTTCGATTCCCATTAACATTTTTTACCTCTCCACTCTGATCTTGCTTTGGAAATCGCTTTTCAGAATCTTCATCGATCTATAGCTCTGGTGCTTTGACAACGATACCATTGTCCTACATCTAATAATAATGTCGTGTTTGTCAAGTATACGATACCTATCCTTAGTGCGAAGATAGCATCCATTGGATGCGCGGTTATTGCGCACAATTTTTTGTCAAGAAGAAGGAAGACTCGTGTCAAATAATTGGCTGTGCAATTATCGTGCCTAGTAGAAGTTACTCGATCTTGTCTATTCGAACATTTACAGTAGATAAGCTGAGAGGTCTTGTTAACCACGAGGCCCATTGGTCCGTCTACGTTCTTAAATATAATCGATTTGATCTAGCTCGATGCCCTTAGTACATCAAAGGTAATGTAACTGTATATCCTTTGCCCTGCAGGAGCCTTTAATCTTTTTTATACTTGGGGTAACAGATGATTGTAGAGCTTCCATTGATATAATATATTGTGTACAGCTATCATTATTATGGCATGTGTTCTCAGCAATATATAGTTTACAGCTATCGTTATAATTGTGTATGTTTGACAGCTATCGTTATAATTGTGTATGTTTGACAGCTATCATTATTATCTATGGTAAACGGTTTGCGGCTATCATTATAGCATAGGGTTAATCCGAAAATACCATCGCTCCAGAGTTCCAGTTCTATTCTATTCGCCGCCCTTGATTTTATTGATCCTATGCAATCATACGGGATGTCAGTAACTGATCACTGTGGAGTCCCCTGCTGAAGTTGACCGTACTGTTTCTTGTGCAACATGAACGTAGCCCAGGGTGGCGTAGTTCTTTTAATTCAATAACACACCGTCGTACTTCTTGTGTATGCAATTGGCGTTGCTTGCGAGATGTTGCAATGTGTGTTCATGAAGTGTTGCCAATTACGGATAACTGATGATATTGTCACACTCATATTAATAGAAACCTTTCTGATGGGACTTCTTTGGCACTTGTAGCTACAGTTTCCTTGAATAAATTTGTTGGTTTGCGTCCTCCTTGGTACACCAATGTAAGTGTGAGTTTTAAAGTCAAAATTGCGAAACAATGCATTTTTTGTTATTTACAAACTGCAAAAGTGTTTCCAATATTTTGACAGTCTTTCTATTATAAATTTTTTTCTCTGACGGCATTGTTTGCTTGCCCTCATACTAGGCCTTTCGTTCTTGAACGACAGGTTCACACAACTGTTTTTTGGTCCTGTAAGCACTAGTTAGCCCGAGTGTGTTGCTCTTTCTGTTTCCAACGCAAAAAGTGCACAATTATAGTTTTTAAGTCCAATTTGGAGACCTGGCCAAAACTTTACTGCGACAACTGCGAAGCCTACTGAACTGACGTCATGGCTAACAATTTAGAAATCTCTTGACAGGCACAAAGTTGTATTAACAAGGATGCAGCTGAATTTTCGGATTTTCGCATTGGGAAATAGACAAATGACTGACAAGACACGTTAGTGACAGTATTTAGATCTACAGATATTTCTGGCAAAGTACTGATATTTCGGCTCCGGTCTACAGATATTTCGCTTCAACAACCTGGCAACACTGGATCGTCGTTTGAACGTGTAGACGCGACTTCCAGGCTTCAGCTTAATATAGGCCTAATGTACAAGTGTAAACTACTCTGTATACACGTATAGCAATATGCTATGTGGGCCATAAATTAGGTTTGGGTGTAAAAGGCTTTGTGTTGAAATACCATAGTGATCCCACTATTCGTTTCAGAATTAGGTGTTAGTGAAAAACAGTGTAACATGGCTAGTGAAAACTATAGTAAAATTATTGTATGAATAAAGCTGCTTCTCACTAGACCGCACGGTATTTTGGACGGGACGGTAGAGTTGAACCGTATTTTAATTACAGTGTGTGTCCTCTTTGTCAGGCCCGTTCTCTGCTCCGCCCCAGTGTCGCCCTGGCTCCGGGCGACTTATGCCTACCAATCATTCTGGGAAATTCAGGAGTGGCGCCGAGCACTCGATTAAGCAACCTTTCTACTTAATCCGCCGTCCCTCCTCCACAGCCGCGCCTGTCTTCTCCGAAGAAGGTCATTTGCGGCTCAGTTATTTTATAGGCATTTCCTACATCTTTTGATCCTCAGACTAGTTCGTAGATCCTTGACCTCCGCAGCTGAACGTACATTTCATTACTCTGGAAAACGAAAAAAACATTGATGTCACATTATTAATATTGCACTTGTTAAAGAAATCTGTATCTCTATAGAAGTTGATTTGACTTTTGCCTCCCTCGCCAACCCCAGAACTATTGTATTCGCTGCTGAATCGAATGTCAGGAAATGGTCGCTTTTATTTAACTGTCAATTCGTGTGACAGTTTTAGTCCTCACTTGAAGATCGAGTCACTGATTTACGTCATTACTCTCTTTTGAATTGCGTTTGTATTTCATAGCCTATGTGCACTGTAATCCACTCCTCAGACACGCAACGGTTTTGAATATAAACCATCAAAGATTTTTCTATTGAGCCGGTGGAAGGAACAGCCAACATGTTTAGCGTATCACTCTTGGTGTTGGTTATGCATTAGATCCATGATTAACCTTTTCCTTTCCAGATCTACACTACATAAAATAACTGTAGCTGACTTAAGCATAAGTTTACTGTATCACCATTACTTCAGTGTTGTGGATTTGATGTATCGAGTATCCTACATATCTCCTTGACATGTTCTGTTTTTGTCTCACGGATACGGAAATGTCCGGCTTTGTTCGTGCAAGCTGCAGTGCCGATAGTATATAGACCAGCTGATTTGGTGTTCACGTGCCCAGCAATGCAAATTGGACGACTTCCTTGTTTTTATTAGTTTCTGTATGTCCCTGTTCTCCAATTTTCTACCTGACAGCCCAGTTAGTGATAATTTCTGGTGAGAAAGTACTACTGGGAAACCCGATTACCCTAAGCAGTTGGGGGTTACGTTAATTAAGAACACTAGCGTTACTCGAATATAGGAAGCATAATAAATAGAATCAGCGGTACTTAAATGGCTTTTGATGAGACGAATAATATAAATGACCTGCTACGTATTTAGCTAGTGTGACAGAATTGCGTATTTTAAACTGTAGCACTGTGTATTTTTGTTCTTATGACTTAAACCACCATTTAGTGCGTCAAAAATATAAATATACTAACTTTAAAGGTAATGCATCGCGAATTTTTTTCAACATTTTTTCAACATATTCTGGAAGTAATTAAGCTCGTTTCCGTACTTTTGAATAAACTTATAAAGGGGGCAATAGATTATACTGTACCATAGACGGTCATGTATAGGTCTTATGGCCTCAAACAAAAATCAAAATATTCATGGTGATGCAAGTAATGTTTTATCAGCAAGAAGCGCTGATTCGTGACTGCGGGTCAGCGGTGGGTTACAGTCGGTGAATTTTATGGCTCCAAAAGACCTAAAATTGATCAAAATTAATTTTACATTATACCTATGGCCCCTGCTCACGAGTTGTGTGTTTCTTCTTGATAAACGCGTTCTTTGCGCCTCTATAACCATTTGTTTGTTTATAGTTGATACGCGCATTGGGAAATATTCTATCTATAGGCCGTTGGGCTTACTGGTGAGAGTGGGTCATCGAGTCCAGTGTAGTCTTTCGGATGGCTTTATACAAACTCCTGCTCTCCAATAGACCAACCTGGCAGATTAAAATTTTATGAAGTGTCTTGCCCAGCTCATCGGGTTTTCTTCAATAGATACACAAGGCTTGTCCGCATATGATGCGATCCAGTTATAGGCAGATACCAGGAAGTGAGTCTAGGTATATCTTCTGGACGGTTTTTAGAAAGCCGCCCCCGGCACTGCGCCCAACAGAAGAAGGAAGAGGAGAAGAAGAATGTGCTTCTGCGCTGCTGAGTCACACGGACCTACGAACTGGTGCTGAACTTTTCGCGCCGATAGGCGGGTATGCATATTATGTATCTTTATCTACCATGGGTAATTTGAGTAGGAGTAAGATAACTGGCAAGGATTTCATCATTTGGTGTTTGAGATGCCGGACCTGAAGATGTCTGAGGCCATACGGCCTGCAGGCGCCCGAGTTTGGAACGTTAGTTCTTGCTTTCCATGCTGTCGTGACGACCTCAGCTGCTCCTGGCACCATGTTTTACTGCTCAGCGTTCTTCCTCTTATGCGGATATTGTGATGTCAAAATAGGAGTTCCTTCATAATTTCGGTTCACATTTAACCTGAAAATTCGTACCTTTCAGGGAATGTATAGGATTAGTCGTAAGCCAGAGGGTTAGGTTTACCTATCCCACAGTATTCGGTGGAGTAACCCCAGCGGGTCTCAGTAGGTTGCATTAGCCGTTAGATAGGCCTTTGGGACGCCTGTCTTTCATGCCCACTTTGCTTCCTTCCATTCTCTTGCTCCTAGTAATAATGCTTTGTTCTATTTTCAACTTTTTTTTCCGATTTGCTCTTGCATGGGTTCCTCGATTCTTCTATCGTCACACTAAGTCCCTTGTTTCTTCCTTTCAGATCGTCTTTGTGTGGAAACAGAGCCATAACTGCTCTCGTTAATTAACTCATTCGTAGAAAAGTAATATTTAGAATTGAACGGTGTTCTTGGGCGCATAGAGATAATAACGTTTCGTTACTCGTCAGAAGGCATCGTGTCCATGACTTTATTAGTCTGTCGTACCCTAGCCGAATTTTTAGAAGCGCCTGCTACTAGAAGTATTCTTGGCGCCCAACGCTCCACTTGTATGATGTTAATTGTATCAGTGAGGCCCTCGGGTCTTTATTCACGTGTGCTGCATAAGCGAACGTTTCTTTAATTTTTCTTTCTGTTTTCTGTGCAGTAATCTTTTATGATGCAGCCAAGCGATCCGCGATCGTTAGATACGTACGTGCGTTGTATACACTTGCGTATAATTTTGTTTTCAGTGTATGTTTTGTCGTATAGAACGGCACTTTGATCTTCGAGCTTCTGGTCCGCGCCCCACATATACGCGTCTGTCTTTGGCGTTCGCCGCAGTAAGCTTTTATTAGGCACGTAGACCGTCTTCGATCTTAAAATCCGTGTACCGTATCTAAGCGTGCCTTTACTTTTGTTTTCGGTGCGTTCAGTTTTTACTCGCAATTGCTTTTCTTGATGCAAGCTTGACCTCCCCGCCCTTGGCCAAGGACTTCCTCAAATTATCCCCCCTTTGTTTATCTTTTTAGTGCTTGCGTGGTTTAATCTGCCACTTTTTGCTCTCATATCTTATCTTAGGTGTGCTCTTTTGTTAATGCTGTAGCCGCACTGCTTACTATATAGTGTTCATCATCAGCGGTGTTGCTGCACTTGTTTGTAGGAATTTATTCCTCTCAGATACTCGGTTTATGTGAAACTGGCGACTGAACAAAACCCAAAATATTTTCCCAAGAACTAAACTTGTGATGTTATTTTGGAGTTAACCGGAATATTCTGCCGGAAAAACTTCTACACAGTCGCTTCACTATTGTTAAGCAGTACGTAGTGGAATATTATCCTGTTCCTCATATTTGTCGACGAATATTTGCTTGTACCGTGTTTTTAAGTTTCTCTTCCTTGGTGTAATCAGCAAGGATCCATTTGGTATCGTAATCTTACGAGCAAATATCCAGAGGACTAATATTGCGTGGCTCTCTGCTTCAATATACAGTTATTTGAGCCATGTCGTCTTGCTATTGATAAAACTATTCGAGTTCAATACGGTAACTCTGTCTCCATGGCTCCCCAGCGGCACTAATTACGCCCCGAGCGCTCCCGTATTTTCTTCCGAAGCGACGTTTTCTTGGAGCATTTCCTGAGCAATATGTGACCATTATTGCTCGCTACACTTAATTAACATTGTCAATTAATTAATCAGCAGTGCTGCGTCTTTTGACAGCGACTTCTTCTGTTCCTTCCGAGGAAGCTCTGCTCTTTGTCAGACTTGCCTGTTTACTTCCTTTCGAGTCCTGGACGGGATGAAGATGCGGACTTGGAATGCCTTGTAGAACTTTTCTTGTGTGAGCATGTGCTGCTCACGGCTTGGGTGCCGTAAGTGCATGCCACCGTGCACCCTGCGTGTCGTAAGTGCATGCCACCGTGCACCCTGCGTGTCGTAAGTGCATGCCACCGTGCACCCTGCGTTTCGTAAGTGCATGCCACCGTGCACCCTGCGTTTCGTAAGTGCATGCCACCGTGCACCCTGCGTTTCGTAAGTGCATGCCACCGTGCACCCTGCGTTTCGTAAGTGCATG
>LQNS02278165.1:8683791-8697992 GCA_001587735.2 Parhyale hawaiensis
CGTAAGTGCATGCCACCGTGCACCCTGCGTTTCGTAAGTGCATGCCACCGTGCACCCTGCGTTTCGTAAGTGCATGCCACCGTGCATCCTGCGTGTCGTAAGTGCATGCCGCCGTGCATCCTGCGTGTCGTAAATGCATGCCGCAGTACTTGTACCCTGCGTTTTTTAATCTCGAAATTACATGCCACTGTATGATCTGCGTTTCGTATGTACATAATGCACCACACCCTGTGTTATTTATTGGTTAATTATTCTGCGGACTATGCATACTGTGTGTGTCTCTTTTTACTTTTTGACACGATCCAAGCTAGCACACTTCCGATGTCCTCCGTATGCTGGGCGCCGTCGCTTTCCTTAACATTAGGCGTTCATGGTATCCACAGTCGTGATTTACACATATGGTTGAGTGATCGTGAAGACCTGGAGCAATCAGGCGACTCATGGTGAGGAGGGCCGCAGGTCGTAGAGGATGTCCGAACGCTCCTCGAGATCTAGAGCGATCTGGCCACTCTCAGTGACTATGAGCAGATGTCGGGACGCTCATATATTCCATAAATTCGCAGCGTATGACTAAACGTTCGTCGTGATCTGGAGCGACCGGGCCGCACCGACACTGTAGAGAAATAGATCGCCTGCCAGACATTTTAAAGTTATGTGGCACGTGATGTCATAATCTCTGTGACGCGGAGTACCTATTTCGACGTCTCGGTCGCACTCAGCGATTAGGACTATAAGTGCCCTGGTCGTAGAGTATGACCAGGCGCTCATCGAGATCTGGAGTCACCCGCCCAGTTTCTGGATGTAAAACAACAAGTCGCGCAGCTCGGTGCTGTTTACCAAGCACAGCTTCCGACACCTCCTGCAGCCTGGGACATGTGCACCGTGACTGCAGCTCATGGATATCTCACCTCCTCCCCCCCCCCCTCCGACCCCCGGCGTCATGTTGACTCTCATGAAGGCCGCACGGCAGGTTTTTTATTGCTTACGTGAGCAAGGGGAGAAGCTGAACGTAAAAAGAAGAGGCGCTGCCTTAGTGGGGGGAGGGGGGAGATTGCTGTGGACCGGCCTTCGTGCCATGAGCCTCATCGCCGAGCTGCAAGATTCGCGTGGCTGAACCGTCCATCTAAGATGTGTGTCGGAGGGGGGGGGGGGCTCTTCGTAGACACCAAATTATACTGTATTGCGTTCCCCTTTTTTATCCGTAGCGGTGGACTGGCTTGCCCGAACTTCTGTTTTGAGCGTTTAGGTCTCCACTGTGGATCGACTTTCGGATGCAAATTGCAAACCGAAAACTTTCACCCTCGAGGCGACTTCACACTCAGTCTCCTGCTGATGTTTGATGCGAGCGCAGTTGGACTAAAACGTAGTAATGGCATAGATTGGGCATGTTCGACTGGGCGCCGAAATTTAAGCCCGCGAGGCTTCACTTGTCCGAAATTTTGGACAGAAGCTTTGGATGAGTCACTTTGAAACGGTTTGTATTGCAAGTAACGCGATTGCCTTGAGCTTGCCAAAACGTTTATTTTACCGAGCAGGATTGAGTTTCTATAAGGCTCATGGGTAACCGATTGAAGGTCAGTGCCTGAAACTCAAGTCAGCGGGTCGAAGTCTGCGCGCTTGCCTGAAATTTAGAATAAATCAAGCCGCGGAGGTTTAATTTCATGCCCATGGTGATGCTGTCGACAACAAAAGACTAAGAGTACATCTGCATTCAATACATTGATAGCTTGATTAGATGTTTTTGTTGTTTAAGCCTTCCCGGTCGCTGTGAGCGCCATTTCAGGAAAGAAAAGAAAGCGACATGGAGCATGCCGAGAGAAATGTGTTCTCTCGCTGGATCAACGTGCATCGTAACATCTAGTCGTGAAAGAACAGAACAAAGCACTATCAATACAAATGTGAAAAGTTGAAGGAATCATAGTGGGCCAGGAGGAAAAGCGATCCGAAAATCTAACTAAGGCTAGAATCCCACTTCATATGTATGGACTACCGACACCGCTGGTTACGTCATCCCTCGTTAGGAGGGTTGTGCATGCTTTCTGAGAATGTTTGATGAAGCAACGTGAGTCTGTTGTTGTTGTTGTTGAAGCAAGCAGCGAGAGCAGCCGTCTCTGGACTGCGGAATATCATCCATCTTTTTACCCTTCATGGTACGTTGGATAGATTCCTGTGGTTTATGTTTATTATAAACTGCTAGCTTGCGTGGCGGGAGGTCGTGCTGTTTAACAAAATGCCTCGGCATATTCGAAACGCCACTGATATCAAAACTGTAGAGTTAAAAAATTTGCTGGATTCACATTTAAGAAGTTATGGTCTATCTGGTCGCCAGTCGCCAAACGTGCACTGTGGAGATAATTCGCTGCTGGCTCTCTCTTTGGTCGCAAACTGTGGCACCACAGAAGACACCCAGCAGAGTGACTCCACACACGAGGGGTGACGTGAGCAACGTCACCTAAACTTCTCCGAAGGTAACTCAAGGTAGGTAACCAAGAAACTGCACAGTAAATGTTCGCTTTTTGTTAAACGTTCGGGATCTATTTGTTTCATTTCAGTCCATTAATTAACATATTGTTTTTCTCCTCTGCCATTTATTCTTCTCTTCTTTTGCGGCAGTCCTTCGTGCACGGGCTCCCCCGTGTGTCTTGCTAAGATTCAGACCTGTTATTGTTTTCTTTTATAGTACCATGTGTAGTCGCTGGGGTCTTATTTAATTTCCGGCTTGCAATCATAAATGACCAAAGCCGTGCCCTTCAAGAAGTACCACGCTCGCGTTCCAAGACCTGGCCACCAAATGCCAGCCACCGTCGACTGCCGTCGTACTCTCCACGAAGTACGGCGCATGCGTTCCTAGACCTGTCCGACGCTTGACGTCTTCTGCTACCTCTTCTGCTGGCTTGCATGCACATTCTTGCTTGAACTCTATCCATCGCTCCGAGGCTGCGGCAGTTTATTGTTTCTTTGTTCTCCTAGCGCTTGCGTTTTCCTGTATTCTGCCACTTTCTGCTTGATTCCACTTGGCCGGCCGCCGGCGTGCTTGGTTATGTCCTTGGCCGACTGTAGCGGCCTTCTTCCTTTGCTCTTCGTGATGGTATTCTTGAATGTCCACCAGACTGGGTGCTGATGTGCATGCCTGGTTATGTCCTCAGCCAACTTGTCTCTTCCTTTGCGCTCTGTGAATGTCTTCTTGAATCTCCACCAGAGTTGTGTGGCCGCTCATTGCCTGGCTGTGTCCTCAGCCAACTTGTCTTTTTACTTTGCGCTTCGTGAATGTCTTCTTGAATCCCCACCAGCCTAGTGGACTGGTTGTGTTTTTGAAGAACAAGTGTCTCTTCCTTTACATATCGTGAATGTCCACGTGACTGAGTGCTCACGTGCATGGCTATGACCTCGACCGCCTCTTTTGCTATCCGCACGTTTTTTCATCGACTGCCCACGCTACCGGGGGCTAACGTGCAGGCTAATATTTTTAGCGGGTTGTTACCTTTATTTAGCCCCTGTCAATGGCTTCGTTAAATGCGTACTTAGCTCGCATGGTTCTGCCCTTGTGCGACGAATTGCTGTTGATTCACTTTAGAGGATGCGCTGTAAAAAACATTCCCGTAATTTTATAGAGGAAACTACAGCAGCAAAAGAGCCTACTCCGGAACTCTGCAAATCTTGTGGTAATGAAAATATCTGTTCGTTTAACCGTGGCATCTATACTTATCGTAAAGCAAATCATCACGGAAACTGGAACTCACCTCGAGAGAAGCTCTACGGAAGCTGCTCGAGAGGCGCGGGCTACCCGCAAGCTCCGCCTTCGCCGCACCGGCGGCCTCTGGAACGCTCGTACGACGAGTGCTCCGCGCAATGTTCTTGCCTGCAACAGAAGATTCGCTGCTATCGCACAACATTGCATAGTTTGTTCAGTTGCCCACCAGCTGCGGGAGGGTTCGTTTGTGGGTGCCGCTCTGCTTCCTTTCATGGCTCCACCAACAGAATTTCCTTAATGATAGCAGCACGTTGTGACTTATAATTTCAATGCATATCCGTGACTGGTATCTTGCTCTTACTCATCCAGACACCAGAATTCCAAGAATGAGACCATCATTGTGAAATCCAAAGTGCATTGTGAACGGTTGAGCCAAGTTGATACTTCTTCACACACAAGATATGAAAGTAGTTTCAAGTTTTGGATGAGCATTCTTGAATACCCGGTCATGTGTCCTCAGATGCAGTTGTGTGTCCTTACAAGAAGCAGAAATCAAGTTTGTTAGAAAAATAATGGCGTCAAAGCCCCTGCTCCATTCGGTGTCATGTATGGAACTTGAGGTTTGAAACATAAGCTATGCAAATGAACACAACTTTTTTATTATCATTTATGAGTCAGAACAAATTAGTAAGAACAAAGAGTAAAAGCCTGTGGTTCTTTAGGCGCCAAGTAATATCATGGAGGCCTGTGCGAATTGAGTTATGCTAGCGTATTTGTTTTTTTTAACTATCTACACGCTAAGAAAAATTCTATCATGCCTACTGTATTTTGTAAACAAAAATCGCGTAACACTTTAGCAAATCACATGACAGACATAAAGTTGTGTGCTTGGTCGGACGCAACGATTAGTTCGAACTCTTTGTGCTGCGTGTCGAAATCCGTTGTCCTTAACGTATCAATTTAAACCCGGTTTTAGAAACGTTTATGATAAGAGTGATAACGTTATATTGAAGCCTTGAAACAATTTACCTACAAGTTATACTATGTGATCGTTTTGTTTTTGGATTTTATCACCCTTGTTTTTAAAGTTCAATTCATTGAATTAAGGCATTCTAAATATAACCCGGTATATCCCATATCAATGGCTTTCGTATTTCATATTATTAAATCTAAGTGTGTAATTTATTAACCATATCTTTGTTTTCCGCCAAATTGTCAGTCTCGTTCTCTCTGCATCTTTTGTAGTCTGTAAAATATTGAAACCCGGTTACTTACCTTATAGTGAGGCGAAAGCGAATGCTGTATTGGCGACAATATGGTGTGTGCTCAAGGCATCGCCGAGCCCCTTAATTGAGCAATGTCTTTTCGACGTCGAGTGCCGCGCAGGCACAAATCGCGTACGATGTGCTATACTGTGGGTAGTGGGTTTCCGTGCAAATTCCAGTTTCTATTATTATTTTATAAATATCGTGCGTCCATGCGATTGCCTTTTGTGTGATCATGCGATGTCTCTCGTCATAAATGACAACCCGATTTTGTGGCGGTTGGCCAGGATTGTATTTTTTAAAGCGTCGATTGTACAAAGTACCTACGATGATAATTGTAAATTATCTGAGAATTTATTATTCACGTCATCAATTAAAAAACTTGAATTGATGAAATGTGTTAAGTTTCTTCCTTTCCTAACACCCTACATGTTAAACATGCACTTGTTTGTGCTCCTTATTAAATTTCTTCAATTCAGTCGATTGAAATAAAATCGAATAATTTAGCTTCTCACAATATTTCTTTTAATATATGGACTCCTGTAATTCCCCGAGTAAGAAATTCTCTATGCAAGTCAACTTCCCCCGTATGTACAACTAACGGATTAACGCTTCATTTTTTATGATATTGCATTGAGTGTCATACACAGTCCAAAACACCGGCAAAGGACGGGAGTTGGTAAACTGTTCGTAATTGTTCATTGATTATGTTCACGTGCTCTTATCCTTTTCGGTGTAAGTTCCTGAAATGTTTAATTTAATTTCAGTTCTAGTGGCATTATAAAATGAGAAGAATAATTATACCATAGGGTTGTGAGTAGTTTATCGTCTCTTCTCGGCATTTTTCTTCTTCTTCGGTTAACTACTGGACTTGGCACATCGTGTTCTTCTGTAGAAAAGTAAGTACCTACATGTCAGTGCTTATTACTATTCTTAAGTTTTGTATGGACAATCTTGGTATACATGCATGTTATTTATCAATGATAATAATAAAACTTTTCTTTGAGATGCACTGTGTATACCGTTGTGTCTTTAGGTACTTTTTTCAAACACACAACCAATACCATTTCAGGCAGGCAAGTTTTCCTCTAGATGTAGCCTATTTGTTAGTTCATTTAATAATTTGTATCGGAGTATTTGACATCATTTTAAAGCGTCTCGTTTTCGGCTGTACTTTCGGCAGCTAGCCTACCTGTCTTTGGTAGGTAGCTATTGACTAATGACTTAGCAATGAGCATTAGCTAATTCGACAATCGTAGTGTCATTTTACCAATCACCAATTCTACTGGGCTTTTCTCAGCACGGGCAACGCCTTTCCCACTCACTTCAACATCACTGCTTTACTTTATTTCTCTTTTATTTAATGCTTGGAATCTGAATTGCCAAATGTACATATTTTTTCTCGGTCCATGCAACGCCTTTCATACATCCTTCAACATTTCAACTCTACCCTGTTTCATTGCTATTAGTTTTTCAATTGTACGCTAATGCTACTGTACTCTATTTAATCAAGTTGATTGATTGTACAGTGCTCAGCTCGAGCCACACCTGTCCAATTGTTACCTATAAAGAGCGCAGTTCTGCATTGATCTTCGCTTCGCTTTAATTCTTGTGCTGAATAAAATTCGATTAACGATGTGTCTTCGTCTTCCTTGCAACGTATGCTTTGGTGTTATATTGATACTTACGTGGGCCCTCGTGCTTGGATTCCACGTACGTTTGTATCTGTATACTATACCTATGTCCCTTATATCTTCCGTTCTGAGGTTGCATTTGTTGTGAAAACGGAGGCTTAAACTACTCGATATATACCTAATACATGCACTGCATGCTCATAGCCTGCTCTACCGAAACGAAAGTGAGCATGTCGAGGCAACAACATCGTGCATGTCTGGAATGTCTTGTCGGGGCTCAATCAAGGTTGTGTGTAAGTGCCTTGGCTCTGTGTTGCGGGCTCATTTTTTCAGGTTATGCTTTGCTGTGGGCTTTGTCTTTCCGCGAGGACTCTGGTTTGTATCTATATGTGGTCCAGTATGACGTTACGATTGGTTCATTTATTGACAGATCCGGGTTTGTGATGTCGTGTATCTGTGGTCCTGGGGACTTGGGCACAGTAACATGAATCGCACTTCATCGAAACCTTGCAATGTTTTTACATGGCTACAATATATTATTGTATTATTAAGTAGGCATCCTAGGCTGTCTGGTTGTATGTTCGTGTATCATTTCGTGTCTGAGCCCATATATATATCTTAGTGAGTGTGTTGGAAGGGTATATACCTCTCTTTGCGGGTAGGTATGCTGGATCGCAATCGCTCAGCGCCTATCAGGATAGATACCCCAGTGGGGCTGTTGGAAGTCGCTCAGTGCTAGAGTACCTACCTCTACCCCAGTGTGTGNGTGTTGGAAGGGTAGGTATATACCTCTCTTTGCGGGTAGGTATGCTGGATCGCAATCGCTCAGCGCCTATCAGGATAGATACCCCAGTGGGGCTGTTGGAAGTCGCTCAGTGCTAGAGTACCTACCTCTACCCCAGTGGGTGTGGGGGATGTCGCTCAATGCCGGGGTAGGTACCTCTACCCCAGAGAGTGTGCTGAAATTACCCAGCATCAGTGCAGTGCCCCCGTAGCGGGCCTATGGAGACACAAGGTTAACTGGCTCAGCCCAGTATGGCGCTTCCCTGACTCTGCCGGCAGTCACATCTGAGTCGCTGTTGACTAACTGAACTTCCTGTGCCCGGATGACGTGCAGCAGCAGCAGAGCTAATCTTGCACCTACCACGCTCCGGAACTGCCGAATGTGTAAGACCTCCATGCCTTCCTGCCTGCTTCCGGGCTCATCTTCCCAGGCTACTCCTGTTTTGTTTTCCTGTTCCACTGAACTTTGAGTGCGTGCGAAAGCAAAATTCTTCCTTGCCTCCAACTGTTTGTTGGCCGACCTTTGAGTCTCTTTCATACGAAGTCGGCGTTGGCTGGCTGTGTGCAATATTTCCCTGAATGCGATTGCACAAATTTTCCATGTCCATGAACTGTTCCTAATGCCTGGGCTACGCTCAACTTATGGAGCGGACATTCAGCTCAAACATCGTTCAGTCAACTTGAGTAGGTGCTTTACTGGGGTTCATGTCACCAACTTTTGCTGGGTAATCAGGGTGACATGCTAGCTGAAGGTCCGCTGATGAGTTGCACGTATGATCGCGTAGTGTGGTCTCGACGTTATAAGCTCGTGTCAGACGGACTAACAATGATTGCAAAACTGGGATCTCTGTCCGGCAGATAGCACATTTTATTCGCTGTAGGTAGGCTACTGCAAACATTCGCTGCTTGTTTCAATTTGGCCGCTACGCCAATTGTGCTTGTGGCGATGATTGTTTCATTTGTAAATTAGGGTTTTCCATAGCGAAGTTCAAGTAATATAGGCGTCCAAAGATGCGCGCAGTTCGTTCCCTGCGTATAGTCATATTTAAATAAAAGTTACTCGACGTCTAGCACGACTTGTTGAAGCAGTAAGTTCAGTCGTTCGCTCGTATAATAGAATTTCAAGGTTGGGGAACAAATTCATCCTAACGTAATCGCTGTATTGCGGACCGTGTTCGTTCGTTTAATAAGGTCATAAGACAACTGTGCTGCTGTTGCTGCTCTTTAGGGATTTTTTACCCGTATGGGAAGCAAAAATCTTCTATGATAGCTAATGCTTGAGCTGTGGAGCCCTGGGACCCTGCACGATCTTTTTACTATTCTTCCTCTTGTTTCCTGGTTTTCTGTTCCCAAGCATGGTTTCCTCGTTTAACTTGACTTACTGCATGTCCCTACTTTCTTCCTTTTTTTAGATCACAGCAGAACTGTCGGCTTGAACGAGGATTATAACAACAGTTAACCCTTATACGCATGGAAGGTTATGAGGCCGTAGCCATGTTTGTTTCAGCGATCCCCGTTGCTCCTTCTAACAATATGTGAACTTATTGATTGTTTTTCTATTGCATTGACTGCTTATACACCAGGGGAATCTAATCTCTAGTTAACGTAACCGCAACCTTTACGTTTGCTTCTGTGGACCTTAGAAGATAGTTTTAGACTCGAGCACTTTTGAGTTCATTTGGCAAATACAATGGAACTCCTAAAATGTAGTAAAAAATGTCCGTTCAATTTCGATAAGGCATAGCTACTTGCTTCTCCTTCATTCGAAAATTATTTGTTCTGGCTAATACCTTAGAAAACACCCAATGTTGTAGGCTACTGTAGGGTGCACTCCATCTAAGTTCTGCCACAACATTCTGCTATGGACACTCAACATGACGTCGGTTATGGCCACTGTTCCCGACAGATGGCGGTGTACCTACATTTTCAACGTTTCTGGATTTACTCCGATTCGGAAGAGCCTGTTTCAGGAATTTTCTGTTTTTGAGATTCTCTGGATGAGGAGTTCTACTGTAATGTGAGCGGGAGTATTTCTATTGTCAGGGCTATGACTATGAGACATAGTTATCTGTACACTAGCTACTGTATTGGCTAGTACTGTTAGTACTGTAGAACAATCTTTTTTACCTCACAAAGATATTCTGTTTGGTTGAAGTGTACGTAGAGTTACATGAACACGAAATTTCTCCGTGTGTAGTCTATATAGTCGACGCAATTGTACGGTTCAACGGAGCAAAAACCCTGACGCTATAAGGTTAGCCAAATAGTGCGGTTTTAGCCCTTTGTGAAACCGACTGTGCCACCGCCATACAAAAGCTTATTTACCGTAGGAATACAATAGGGCGAAGAAGCCCTGTATCGAGATAACATGATCTATAGTAAGAAGAGGGTTACTTGAAAAGAAAAAAAAAAGGGAATTGATGTTGCCGTAATCTATTCTTTCTCGCAGTGACGTCTCAAAGGTCGACTGATATCTCATGAAACTTTTAGAAATTGAAATTAGCTGTTTATTGTTACTTGCATTTCAGTATCTACCAATTGTGAAGGAAATTTTGGGCAACGCAATACTGTCTAATTTTACATGCTCTACGTACAATAGGCGCTCGCTACTTGCTGTATCAGTCGAATATCCTATAGTCCGTGATATGCTGGAGCTCTGCAGCGACCGAGTCTCCTGGTCTCCCCTGATACGACCGACTACTTTAACATCAAAGGAGGCTTTGATTTAGCTCGCAGGATTGTTTCAAATTCTCTGAAGGATTTGCGTTAAGGACGATTTGATTTTGCTCGCGGAATTGCTGCCAATTCCACAAAGTCGGCTGCCTTGCCTAGCAAAGACTCGACTGTTTTGTTGCAATGGTGGAGAACAAAGCTTTTTGAGAGCTTATAATCGCACGGGATGAAAGCCGATTATGTTGCGCAGTGATCATAATCGTCAGAAGCATCGTGCTCTTCTGATGTGAGAAACACGGAATCCGGTGGTTATCATTTTTTGCTGACGGCTTGTAAATGTAATTTTGAAAGTCTCATATACTCTCTCAAATGCACTAGAAAGTTTTATAAACTAGAGTGCCCGCGCTGTCATAAACGATAGCGTAGAATTTGAGATGACGCATCTTTTTTCATCATAATTTTCTTATGAACTTCCTTATGTAGGATGCACTGCAACTACCAGCTTGAATTATGGAACATAGCTTATAAGCATGCGAGGGCTGAGCAACACAAAGCTCTCCTTCTGTGATACGCTGAAAAGGCAATTTTTTTTTGCCTGTAGTCGATATTGTCTCCTAATAAATACTGAGGATACAGTATACTCGCAGATGATGACATATAAATCGAAAGTTTTTTCCTCAAGTGAAGTGAACGGTTCTGTTCAAAGAAGAACCCAAAGTGGAGAAGATTATTTGCTGCCAAGAAATCCTCGTGTTCTTTTCCCCTCTGAAGAATATCTCATCACTTTCTTCGATGATTATGCACTCAATAAGAGCATCAGTGTAAACTCAGGGCAGCTAAAGTTTGGATAAAGGAAACCTCAGAAGAGAGTACGAATCACGATGCAAGAGAGTGCTTAGAAAAGCTGTAAACTATGTATCTGCATTGAGTGGACTTCAACGTTGGCAAAGAAAGAACTGCAACTAGATCTAACTTACATCTTTCACTGGACATCGGTTAACAACATGACCTTCAACGAATCAAAATTTGAACTAATACGGTACGGAAAGAACGTCTCCCTTACTGAATCTACGTCCTACAGGACGAGAGATGGGAGCGAAATCGAAAGAAAGCAAATTTAAAGAGATCTTGGGGTGAGAATACAAGATAATGCCACTTTTGAAGATCACATGGCTCGAGTTGTGACTATAGGTAAAAAATAGAGCGGATGGGTACTTCGAACTTTTTCTTCACGAGAGACAGACACAATGCTCACCTTATGGAAACAACTACTACGACCGAGGATTGCATACTGTTCACCTCTTTGGATGCCAAGCAGACGGAAAGACTTAGAGCGCCTTGATGCTATCCAGCGATCGCCTCCTGCCAAAATCCGGGGCATGCAAAATTTAAACTATCACGAAAGACTTGCTCAATTTCAAATGTACTCCATTCAAAGGAGATTCGAGCGCTTTACGATCATATATGTCTGGAAAGTTCTAGAAGGCATTACTGTCATCGTCAATGGACGAATCCAGGCCAGACACTCAGACCGTATTGGTTGCACTTGTGACGTGCGAATTCCGATCAAAACTGGTGGTGCCGCAGTGGCCACAATGTATTCTAATAGTTTCGCAGTTCGGGGGGCGAGATTATTCAACAAAATGCCACGTCACATCCGAAATGTCACCGGTACAGAGACTGTGAAATTTAAAAACTTACTGGACGCATACTAACTGAAAGTGCCAGATAAACCTGTTGTAAGCGGCTACGTGAACTGTGGGGATAACTCGCTGTTAGCCATCCCGCTGGTCACGGACTGCAGCATCACCTCTGCGCAAGATGGGTTGCGTGCATAANTTAAACTATCACGAAAGACTTGCTCAATTTCAAATGTACTCCATTCAAAGGAGATTCGAGCGCTTTACGATCATATATGTCTGGAAAATTCTAGAAGGCATTACTGTCAACGTCAATGGTCGAATCCAGGCCAGACACTCAGACTGTATTTGTCGCACTTGTGATGTGCGAATTCCGATCAAAACTGGTGGTGACGCAGTGGCCACAAAGTTTCGCAGTTCGGGGAGCGAGATTATCCAACAAAATGCCTCGTCACATTCGAAATGTCACCGGTACAGAGACTGCAAAATTTAAAACTTACTGGACGCATACTTACTGATGGGGTCACATAAACCTGTTGTAAGCGGCTGCGTGAACTGTGTGGATAACTCACTGTTAGCCATCCCGCTGGTCACGGAGTGCAGCATCATCTCTGCGCAAGATGGGTAGCGTGCATAACGCCACTTAGCCTTCGTCTGAAGTATCATCAAGGTAATGTAGATATAGGCTACATTTGCCGTCATCTGCAACCCGGCCTGTTTGATACCTATCAGTTATCAATAAAGCAAACAAATATATGTTTCGATGTATGGGAAAGTGATAGAAATCAGATTCCATAACAGTGTTGGAGAAGCTGGAAATTTCTTCATTGTTTCGATGTCAAGAACTCTTTCAAGCAAGAAATGCATTCAGATAAAGGGATAAGGGTTTCACTTTTGTCTGTTCTTCATCCTGGTAATCGATCCCCATGAAAACGCAACTTATTTACAAAATTTGCACCCTGTCCTATTTTTACCTATTTCGTTAAGTGCCTGATACGAAACATACAAATACATTAACATATAAGTGTATAAATTTATTATTTTATATATATAAACAAATTGTAATATATTGAATTTCTGGGCGTGCGTGAGTTCTAGGGCCTAATTGAGTTCGTCACTGTAGGTAGCTACTTGATTGTGAGAGTGAAGTTCAAGGCCGAGTATAGTTATCTGGCTGCAGTGCTAGATGGTGAAGGAATGTCACGATCATATTGTTTACATACAAGGCTTGGAAGATATGATCCAATAATAAGTAGCAAGCACGCTACTTGATGGATGCAGAGAACTGAATAAGAATACAAGGTCTACATCTAAGTAAGTGCTACAAGCAGAATGCTGTAGACTATGTCCAGTACTCTAATGCTCGTAATGGAATAAGCTGACACTTCATAGCACAAGCGCATTGCCAGCTTCATTCATTAGAACACCGGTTACTTCCGCTGGATTCGAGTGGGAAATTACTGTACGTTTACGAGAATAACAAATATCTTCGAAACTCTGGTTACAGGCTTTAGCTTCTACGGATATAGGTTCCGGCGGAAGGTCATTGAGAACTACGCATGTCACTCAAAAGCAATGCTGGTAAACCGGCACATTGTTACACAGCCATAAATGACCTTTTAGGTTATCTTAAAAGCTCTGACCTGAAGATGGCGGTGTTAACTTCCGCCCGGCATGAAATCACATGATAGGCCTACAAAGAATGCGTCTCTACATTTGAATGTTAAGGCTAACACATTGGAATGTTGTAGGCTATATGCGAAATGAATATATAACACAATTAAACATACGGCGGTGTTTATTATATTGCTTAATGTATAGTAGAAGAGAGAGAGCACAGTACTAATTGTGAAATTTTTATTGTTATGAGTATCTGCGTAGCCTGTGAGAAGTTTTCACATTTTAGAAGAATAGAAAAATAATTTTGATTGCCGCTTCTTGATCATCTTATCTGAAGTGGAAATCGCTATAGACTTGTGTGTTACCGTATTTCATGGTGTCTTGTGTTTTACTAACTTCCATATCTGCATGTGCGCCTACTTATGACATTGTTCTGTTCTTCCTCTTACGATTTACTGTGCCCGTGCGCATTGATCCAGTGTGGGCACACTCACGTGCGTGGGTTTCACATTTTTATCGACATACTGCTGGTCTTAACCTTTCAAGGAGACACTAACTACCCGTTATTAGGGTGCAGTTACGTCGGAATGACGTCCAGTGACGTACCTATAAGTTACTCGATGCGGCCGTGAGGTGAGAGTTTTTGAGGTAATCTCGAGATATTGTCCTGTCGGAAGACCTACGGTACTCTTGAGTTGCAGCTTTTGGCGAACTGTGGAGTGATCCCTGTGATGCTGTGTTAGCTAAGTACCTATTACCTGACCCTGTATTACCTGTTACTGACCCTCAGAAATTGCATGTGAAGGACCGAGTGCCGAATGTTACCGACGATCAGACATTGCATGTGAAGGACCGAGCGCCGAATGTTACCGACGCTCAGACATTGCATGTGAAG
>LQNS02278165.1:8704237-8724026 GCA_001587735.2 Parhyale hawaiensis
CGCCCGGTATATTGCGGTGTCGTTACGGCTGGCTGTGCCTGCATCCGCCCGGTATATTGCGGTGTCGTCACGGCTGTCTGTGCCTGCATCCGCCCGGTATATTGCGGTGTCGTCATGGGTGTCTGGGCCTGCATCCGCCCGGTATATTGCGGTGTCGTCATGGGTGTCAGGGCCTGCATCCGCCCGGTATATTGCGGTGTCGTCACGGCTGTCTGTGCCTGCATCCGCCCGGTATATTGCGGTGTCGTCACGGCTGTCTGCGCCTGCATCCGCCCGGTATATTGCGGTGTCGTCACGGCTGTCTATGCCTGCATCCGCCCGGTATATTGCGGTGTCGTCATGGGTGTCTGGGCCTGCATCCGCCCGGTATATTGCGGTGTCGTCACGGCTGTGTGCCTGCATCCGCCCGGTATATTGCGGTGTCGTCACGGGTGTCTGTGCCTGCATCCGCCCGATATATTGTGGTGTCGTCACGGCTGTGTCTGCAGTCACCTTCTACATCGTGGTGTCGTTACGGCTGTCTGTGCCTGCAGCCGCCCGGTATATTACGGTGTCGTTACGGCTGTCTGTTCCTGCAGCCGCCCGGTATATTGCGGTGTCGTCACGGCTGTCTGTGCCTGCATCCGCCCGGTATATTACGGTGTCGTTACGGCTGTCTGTGCCTGCATCCGCCCAGTAGCTATATTGTAGTGTCGTCACGGGTGTCTGTGCCTGCATCCGCCCGATATATTGTGGTGTCGTCACGGCTGTGTCTGCAGTCACCTTCTACATCGTGGTGTCGTCACGGGTGTCTGTGCCTGCAGCCGCCCGGTATATTGTGGTGTCGTCACGGCTGTGTCTGCAGTCACCTTCTACATCGTGGTGTCGTCACGGGTGTCTGTGCCTGCAGCCGCCCGGTATATTACGGTGTCGTCATGGCTGTCTGTGCCTGCATCCGCCCGGTATATTGCGGTGTCGTTACGGCTGTCTGTGCCTGCAGCCGCCCGGTATATTGCGGTGTCGTCATGGGTGTCTGTGCTTGCATCTACCCGGTATATTGCGGTGTCGTCATGGCTGTCTGTGCCTGCATCCGCCCGGTATATTGCGGTGTCGTCACGGCTGTCTATGCCTGCATCCGCCCGGTATATTGCGGTGTCGTCATGGGTGTCTGGGCCTGCATCCGCCCGGTATATTGCGGTGTGGTCACGGCTGTCTGTGCCTGCAGCCGCCCGGTATATTACGGTGTCGTTACGGCTGTCTGTGCCTGCAGCCGCCCGTTAGCACTGTCGTCGTTCGCGACTATTCTGTGTACGTGCATCGCTGTGCGTGCGTTCAAGTACGTGTGCTGTGCTGCTGTGTCTCATTGCCACAAGTCGCTGTATCGCCGGTTAGGTTAGGTAGTGATTTTGGTGGTGGTGACGCGGCATGAACGTACACGCAAAGATCGGAACATAGACTACACAGATTAGTCGCGAACGACGACAGTGCCGCCCGGTACATTGTGGTGTCGTCACGGATGCCTGTACCTCCAGCCGTTATGCTGCTACATTGCAGTCGCGTTGCGGGTTTCTGTGCCTGCAGTCGCCTTATTGGATTGCGATCAGCGTCTCTTTACCAGTTTCCGATGCTTATTATATAACCATTGCTATCGTATTGTTTTCATATCCAGCGAGTTGTTTCGTATATACGCTATTATATTAGAGGATCAAGTACATAACAAAAAAGAAAAAAGATTAAGTTAGATGCGAGAATGCCAAGACTACGATTCCAACCTGTGTTGTTCTTCCGGGATACGATATCGGCTGGCAGACTGAAGACATTCGAGATCTTCATGCAGCAGAAGGTGCCATTGTTCGTATCCAAGGATGTCTGGTCATACCGCTCGCCAGATGTGAATCCGCGTAGGTAACATTCCAGTGTAATTGTCGTTGCTGTAATGACAGTCATTCACAGCGACGTCGACGCCTTCACCGTATTTGTTGAGGAAGTCTCTATGTAGACCTGCCGACGAATCAAGTATAGCTATACAGTTTGCAGAACCCCATAGGCTAAGGACCTAGTAAAATGTATTTATCGTAGGTATCACAGTGTTATTGGCCTGTGGTAGCTATAGATAGCCTAGGCTATGGAGTGCGCTCGTTGTTAAACGGTCACGAGTCAGTTTCATAGGCTATCTAATCGAACCTTCTGAATTTTAGGATTCATGTTACGATTACATGTCTGTACAACGTAACTAATATTTTCTTTAACAGCCCTGTGATATAAGTTGTACTTTCAGGAGATAGAATTTGGTATAGATTTCATCTCTCAAACAAAATCCAAAGGATTTCCTATAGGAAAAGTCTTCGTATAATTGACTATATACATCCCTCAGCTCGATCCAACAATGAAATGCAGATAATGGTGTATGAATTCTACGATCCAATGAGAATAATCTATATCTATTTCTGCTATTGTCTGAGCAACCATTCATTCTATCTGAAAACGCTCATTCCGATGATCAACGATCTTAGATTGTAAGATATCTTTCTCGGAAAATAAACTTCCCAGATTTCGATGATCGTATGTCTTGAAAGCATTATTTGCGTGTACACGTCCTGGAAATGTAATTTAACTATGCATCTTAGCTTCTCACTTCAAATTCATTGTTGGATGGCGTCGAAGACCTTGTATATACGACTTCTTGAGGAAGTTTTTATTGAAAGTCTTCTGGGCTTTTTTTATTTATTTAACCCCATGCTTTCGAGCTATTAAGCACAGCCCGTCTTCAGGGGAACCAAGGAGCTTTAATATTAAATCTCCTTGAGGGGAACGTCGTGTAGACATGTTTCGAGCGGGTCTTCATCATCTGGTTCTCCCCTATTATATAAGCCCTACTTGTAGAGGTTTCTTTATGCTGCAGTGCTGCCTACTTTTGGACAACCAACATGCGTAGTGTGTCCACAGTTCCTATGTGTTTTGTTGGTGTTTACCGTGCTGCTGTGTCACTGTCTTTCGTGCTTGTTGCTGCTCTTTATTGTATAAAATTGTTTCGAAAACTCACACGTCTTACTTCTTTACACTCCAACTAGCAATTTGCGCCAGCAGCAGTTCCACAATTGCGCAAATTAACAAATTCGCTATTCAGGGCAACTATAAATTGAATGGTTTGAGTGCACCTGAAGTGGGCTTTGGTTAAGCGCTTCTGTTACTAATGTGTAGGCGACATTTTTGCATTGCTTCATGTCGCCGTAGTTTGTGTGAGGAGTTCAGTGCGGCATTCTTGACGAATTTGGTGTATACTTTTTGGTTGTTTTTGTCACGGGTTTGAATAGTGGGATCAACTACAGTCGTGATTCCTAATCTAATTAAAAACAAAACAAAAAAAAAAAACAGTTGACACGCCTCTTTTCTTGTAGGCTATGCCGACGAAGAACAGTATTACTTTCTTTTGTAAATAACAAAGCCGCTATTTCCGTCAATCCATATACCGGTATTCACGTTACTGACCATAAATTAACGTACCTATTATAAAAAACTAAAATTTTGTTTTATTGCCATGACAAAAGGGCATTTATTGTAACGTGTGCATGACCTACTCTTAAACCTAAATATTTTGTTCAATATAGATATGGATATTCTGCACTGAAAAATAAGGCAAAGCGGAAGGATAGGGAGCAATCCACTGGCAGGAATAAAACAGAGAATAGACAAATTTTGGTACTCAGTTTCGAACAAATGCCAACACCTAAGTAAAAATCGCCGTTTGTGATGATTATGGCTGTTATAAGGATAACAATCTAATAATACTAGTTTATTTTAAGCATGATTTATGTAGTCTATTTGTTTGAATTTCTTTTCGCTTCAGATCTTACTCGTTTCTGCTTTTACTTGCTATTGCATATCTCCTGCCAAACCCCTTGAGGGTGCTAAATTTATACTGCCACAGAACTTTTCCAGTTCTAAGTGGAACCATTAATTTTAATCCCTAAACACTAACTATTTATTCCTTGGGTTAGTAGGCTAATAGGGTATCGTCTACCCTAGTGTTGAGTGTACACCTAGTCCCAATGATTGTGTATCCCAGCACACTGATAAGTTATTGTACTCTAGCACTAAAGAATCACTGAGTTAAGGAAGTAAAAAGAGGCCATCTCGTAATATATTGCATATACCAGTTCTTTTGCTACTTTGTTCTGGGTGTGCACTGTGCACCCAACGCATTCAGTCGCATTGTTCTCACCTTGTAGGCCGCCCAAATAGCTACAACGGTAAATCAGTGTCTGGGAGGACCAAAAATTATACTGGGAGGCCAGTGGGAGCGTATATAGTCTCCGCTGCCAGTTACGACGAAAGCAGAATTTTCATGAATATAGAGGCGATGGCTCGCTGATTTGAGCCGAATAGAACGATCTTCTCTTCGCCCGCCCAGTCGTGGATAACTTGGGACAGGAGCGATAGTCGGGCTAATGTAATTAAGGGAGCTCGCTGCCGATTGAGATGAATGATTTCCCAGCGCTTCGTTGGTTTTCTTTGATGTGATGGTCGGAGGCTTCCGTGCCGGACTGGATTACAATTTTGTAGCCTGAAGCTCAGGTTCACAGCCAGGAGGAATGATTGAGATGAATGAATCCCAGCACTTCGTCCGTTTTATTTAATGGAAGAATTCGAAGGTGCGCCGACAAAGGCTTCGATGCCTGCAGGTTGTTTTGGAATTTTGTACGCGCTTGTTCTCGTGCAGCTTTGAGTACCTACGTAGCTGCTGCTCTTGCTTAGCGTTCGTGCGTATTTTGCAAAAACTGTACTATGCTTTATAGTGACTGCTTCACGAAAGTAGCTCGTTTGCTTGAATTGTTTATTGTACAAGTAGTCTTCAGTATACTAGGCCCCCGTTGTTTTGTGCAGATTTATCATTTAGGTAAAAAAAAATTACTCTGAGATAGTCGATGTTTGTGTATACTCTCGACTCAAGGACGCGTCTGCCGCGAGCCTGGAAGTAAAAGTGTACATCCTAAATAATCAAACAACATACAAACAGAGAGGTCGGTATCAAGGAATACCGGTACAGTCGTATCCTACTGTATATAGTACCGCCGTATTGCTTTCTGTGCTTTTTATAGGAGACTGTGGGAGCGGCAGGTAATAGCTATACATTGTTTCTCCCTTTCCTTTCTCACTTACTGATCCTATATGTATCCTATAAGAGAGCATAGGGTGGGCCGGAAGTTAGGTTTGTTTAGTTTGCCCATCCTGTGTTATGGGGAGTTGTGCTCCCTGGGAAACGCACGGATTATGGCACTCTAGCCTGACCTAGGCCTACGGGACGTTAGTCTTTCAAGGCCACTTCGATTCCTTCTGTTTTCATACTCACGCTGATGCTACTCTGTCATGTTCTTCATCTTGGTTTCCAAGTTCCTGTTCCCATGCGCGTTGATCCTGTATGGGAACACCTTGGTGCATGAGTTCCACATTTCTGTTGACATAGCTACTACTAGTCCTTTCCTTTTGATCTCCTGAAGCACCATACCTACTTGCGGCTAGGGAAGCTTGCACAATGTAGCTATTCTATCACTAGTTACTCTCTAAACATAAAGTAATTATTTATCATCTCTGCGTACGTTTCACTTCATTCTTGTCTTACTGCATGGCTGCATGTCTAATCATGGCTTTTCGTCTGTTTATACATCGTTACAGTCGTTACGGATGCTTAAGCTATTATTCAGCGTTAATAAATCGTGATCTCTTGAACACTGTTGTTGTAAAGGAAGGCTGAAACTAACCCTTCACTACTTGACCTAGCCAGCCTTAATTGTCTTTCCGAAGGAACAACACTTTAAGGTACGTATCAATATCATCATATACGATAAACCATGTAGTGACTGCATAAATTTACATGCACAGCACTATAAAATTGTCCTATAAATGCGGCAGCTGGCGGTGCGCTGTCGCTGCGGCCTTTGTTTTCAAGCGACGCGCCGACCGTCCGTGCTTGCTTCTCATACCGCCCTCGTTTCCAGTTCATTTTCAATTCTTTCTATGCCAATTTGTTCAGGGGCGTTGCAGAACTGTGGCCCCTGCCTGTGGCGAATATAATTGGGTCTGGCTGAAGAATATTTGAGTGCAAACCAGCGTTATGGTGCGTGTTAGAATTATATCTTCCTGAAAAATTTATGTTTAATTCCCCGCCACCCCGTTTCAAGAAGGGTGTAGTCGTTTGGCTATCGAATTAGATGATGTAATTGGCTGCATTTCGATTGGTATTTGGAGATTGTAAATTTTTATTGGACATTTACCTTCCGCATTGTATTTATTGGCATTGCATTGGGCGTTCCGGGACTTGGTGCCGCGTTTGAGTTTCCATTGCCTGCCCCATGATGCCCGTGCTTGTTATTTCAATGAAAAAAGTGGTGTGCAATAACTTTGGGCAATATAGCACCTTATAGTACACTTGGTAATTGCTACTTTAAAACAATATCTGATTCATAGTTATAACAGCTACACACTTGATGTTCCCATGCGCGTTGATCCACCCTCGTGCGCGAGTTCCCAGTTTCTATCGATACCGACCGGTATATTATAGGTCCCTTCCTTGTCCTCACTTGAAACACCCCATGTGTGCCTAGGAAAGCTTAAATAACTTATACAAAAATAACAGCGGCAAATGCAGCGTGCTATATTGTGCCATCGAATGCACCTATATTGTTTGCTGGCTCTACAGTAGATAACTTTTTATTGTTCCAGCCCAGCCCTACATCTGATTGTTTCTAGGTGGCTCTTTCGTACTGTATAAATAAAAATACTACTATTTCTATGTTTGTAATGGCAACGGGAATATGTTTCGGTTAAAACAAACCTGTAGAAGAGCAGCAGCGCTCCCAGGGGGATTTCATAGGTCACGTTAGCCATTAGCTGGCCTTCGGGACGTCTGTCTGTCGTGGCGACTTTGCTTCTTTCCGTCGTCATGCTCCTACGGATGATGCTTTGTTCTGTTCTTCCTCTTCTTTCCCGACTTGCTGTTCCCATGCGCGTTGACCAGTGCATGGGTTGCACATCCTTCATGTCCCTTCTTTCTTTCTCTCTTTGGATCACAGTGCATTTTGTGGGTAGGTAGGATTAAACTAGGAATATAATAATAACAGACCTGTTGAATGTGCTGTAGCAGAGCGGTTAGGTACTAAGAGAGCCTTGCAGTCCACGGGAGTTTATTTTTAAAAAGTTGGGGGGAGGAGGGGGTATTTACTCGTACAGTTACCCCAATGTCATCATTAAGTGTGGTCCCCACACCTCTCGATCAGAACCTTGTAGTGAGCTGTCAGTGCAGCTATACCCCGATGTCATGCTAGCGCGTGTTCCCCTATGACCCCTCACAGAACCTTGCAGTACGGAGAAATTCACTGTACAGCTACCCAATGCCGTCTTACTGTGATCTCTCAAAATCCTCACCCTCTAAATACCACTTCCGGCATTTTTTACCCGTGCCTGCGAGAGCGGCCCGCGTAGATTGGCCGCCCAGAGGAAGTAATTAAGGACGGGCTCAGGGCTTTAATTTGGAGATATGCGCCTCCTCTTCAGGTGAACTCTAAAAGTTTCCTCGTTCTTCCCTTCCAACAAACGGAACTAAAGTTTTTATGGGTGGCCATTTGAGCGAAATATACGTAACTGATCTCACCTAACGGCTGCATTCATCCGTGCTATTGTTGCTATTTAGGGATGGGCTTACACAATATGTGCTTTGTTCCTAGGTGGATCTTGGGGGGGGGGGGCGAGGTCCAGGTGACACCATGGTACACGTACTACTACGTGTAGGTTTACTCTACACATTTCCATCTCTTTGGCAGTCATAGCTTGTGACTAAACGGAAAACTAACAATTGAATCTGTACTGCCTAACGGTGAACATCGTTCGGACCGTCAGACGCTTGTTGTCGTAGGGTTATTCCTATATCGCACACTCCCAATTCTTGGACATCATCAGCAGTGCTTTTTTCTATAATAAATAAAATGTTACTTTAAGTTGACCCTATTTTACTCAGGCTGTGATGTTTCGCTAAATGGGTTTATCTTTCTTTTTTTAAATTGCTGTAGTAAGAAAGAGCCCTGATAGGTAGTGAAGTAGCACAGTCTGAGTAAGCTAGCATTAATTGGTCTTATTTCTTCGATACTGTCGCCTATACCTTGCAGTGAAGCTGTGAATGACACCGTTGTTAATTTTTTTATGAAGGGTAATTAGTTAGCTACCCATTTACCGAACTAACCCTATTTCCGAGCAAACAGCCATTATTTGGTAGATTTGTGTAATAAACCTAACAAGAAATGGCTGTTAGTTCGGCAATTGGGTAATTAGCCTATTCTTACCAGTGGGAGCATTGAATTTGAGTTTACCTATTTCTGCCTAGTCTCCTATAGGTACTCGTATATAGGCCATCAAATATGGTGTTATCCTTAGGCAACCCGTTAAAATACTCCGGCATCAATAGGTTAAGTCGCCAAATAGCCTAAGTCGTCACGGTAACTTATTCTCTGGTGAAATAAAACTGATTCTCTGGTGAAGTTATATATAACAGGAATGGGCGCATCAGAGAATTCAGGAATGGGCTCATCAGAGAATTTTGTCTTACTTTCGCTTGTAGTACTAGGAGTGTTGTAGTAAATCTTCTTTTACATGTTATGCAGCGCTGCTAGGAAATCATTCAACTTGCAAGTAATTCGACATTGGATGAAGTTTTCATAAGTTATTATTCCACCAACACGCTCCTCATAAGGCATAGGATTGGCTAGCCAGATTTGTTCATCCTATCTTATAGGTTATCCACGATTAGTTTTGTATGCTCCCTCAACCTTGGCCTACGGAACGTCTTTTTTTTCCGCAGCGGCTGCATAGCTTCCTTCCATTTTGCACTTCCTACAGATTTTTTCTGTTATTCCTCTCGTTTTGTGAGTTACTGTTGCTATTGGCGGTGATGTTTCGTGCTTTGATTACCAGTTATACTAAAAGTTCTGCTGGTGCTATGCTGTTTCCTGTCTTGTCGCACCGTGTAGTGAGAGACGAGTGTGCGTAACCCTTCTACGCATTAATCCATTCTTTGATGCTGTAACATACCGGCATATGTTACCCTCCATAACATGCTATAGCTACGAGAACGATAAGTTTTAATTCGTGAAAGAAAGTGTTAAGTAGACCTTTAGTCTCTCAAGAATAGCACTGTTATAATATCGCCCAGTAAAATAAACAGCATGCGTTAGTGGGCTAAACTAATCCATAAAATTCAGCTGATGTAGAGCAGACCTCGTTGGCAGTAGACGCCACCCCCCCCCCTTGCTGCCGTTACTTAAGTTAAATTATGTAAGCTTTGCCCTTCTCTTTCTTAACCTTTTCTTTCTAAACCTTCTCTCCGTGGCCCTTGGAACTCCGTTTCATCGATGATGGAGCAAGAGGAGGCGCGGTTTTTACGCAACCATCCAGAAGTAACGGCGCCGCAGTTACTGCACGCACGCGCTGCCTCCGAGGATACTGCCGTGTAAAAAAACCACGTCTGCATCGCTCTGCCTGCCTTGGAGTCGTGCCTTGACCTTTCCAGGCTGGAGGCCGTCACGGCAGCGGAGTTCATTTTGGTGCTGCTTGCGTTGCTGGGGCTTGGTATTGCTGTACCGTGCCTGAAGACAGTCCTTTGCTGCTGTACCGTGCCTGAAGACGGTCCTTTGCTGCTGTACCGTGCCTGAAGACGGTCCTTTGCTGCTGTACCGTGCCTGAAGACGGTCCTTTGCTGCTGTCCAGTGCCTGAAGACGGTCCTTTGCTGCTGTACCGTGCCTGAAGACGGTCCTTTGCTGCTGTCCAGTGCCTGAAGACGGTCCTTTGCTGCTGTCCAGTGCCTGAAAATGGTCCCTTGCTGCTGTATGTTGCCCGAAGACGGTCCTTTGCTGTGGTACGATGCCTGAAGGCACTCCCTCGTTGTTGTACCGTGCCTGAAGATGGCCCTGGGGTGCTGTCGGTCTCTTTCGCCTGTATTGTTTTATCGTTGACAGTTGTCGTTCCTAGCACTTTGTGCAGAATGAACACAAGGAAGCTTTAGCGCTTAGTGTCCATAACACCTGACATTAGTACTATTTACTTTTGTGCAGAGTTAATTTAGCCCTTCACTGCATTGTATCGCATATGATACAGATGATAGCGATAATCCTGCGGGGTAGGCAAGATTAAGTCACGTAGTGAAGGGTAAAAGCATGCCAGCGCTGCCATAATGATGATGTCACCTTAGTACCTTTCATCGGGACTGCACTGGCGAGCAGACATCCGTAGAATTAACGCTTCTGGTGCCACAATTTTTACGCTCAGTATTCGCGAGGCATATGCATCACCGCGGACGACACATAATGAAATATTCGCGTGTAATCTTGCTAGCTATGCTGCCATACTTTGCTTCCGTAGCGCCCCACGCGCTACCGCTCCAATGCACTGCAGCTGCAGTTGATGCTCCCAGCGGGCAGAGTTTTTCAATTCGATCCAAAGCCCCGTTTCCGGCGCCCTGCGCGTCGCTTTTAGCATGGACATCGCGCGGCCAATGCCCCGGCCCTCTCCCTCGCTTGCTGTTATCATTTCCGCCGAGTACGCGAGGCGTTTCCTTGCTCGTCGTCTACTGACCTCGGGATGCCCATTAGTCCTCCTCTCTCACTGGCTGCCCCTTCTGCTGCAGTTCCGCACTGCCTATGGTGATCTTGCAGTGCATAGGTAGGCTAACCCCGAGCTGCAACACTTCAGCTTAACCCCTGTGAGAACCGCCGAAAGCGTCTTAGGAAGAGCCTTTTTTAAAATGAATTTATGGAGTACAATGGTCGCGGTCGGGTTTAGCTAAGTGGCTTTGGTTTGTTAACCCTATAGCAAATAACTCCTAAATTTCGAGACCTGGGTCTGTATCTCGAAAGTAGTGCGATCACGTACATACAGAAGACTGGACAAGTTATCAGGTGCAGCCTGATAGTTTTGGTACCTACTCCGGATATTTTGGATATATCTGGATAAAAACTTTAGTTCACTTGCTTGAAGCTTACAAATTACGATAGTTCTAGTACCGGTAGCTATTCTGTTGAGAGCAGGTACCAAAATATCAGGCTGCTGCTAATAATTATAATTTGTACCGGTAGCTATTCTGTTGAGAGCAGGTACCAAAATATCAGGCTGCTGCTAATAATTATAATTTGTACCGGTAGCTATTCTGTTGAGAGCTAGGTACCAAAATATCAGGCTGCTGCTAATAATTATAATTTGTCCATGGACTGTAGCCTACTGAACGGACCAACTTGGTGACGTAGGTACGTACATATATACAGACCCAGACCTGTACTTTAGCGGGTCTTGGCCTATAGTTATAGCCTAATACCTTATCCAGTCTCGGGTACCTCGCTAGAAAGGCTGGTTTCCTGTAGGGATTCAATAGGAAATTGGGAACCTTTGTAACAAAATAACGGGATGGTTGAAACAGGGTTAAGATGCATATTATTGTTATTACTAGTGGCCCGGGCCGTCATTATAAATGACGGCAAAAAATTAACACTTCACCAAAACCCCCGCCGTCTTTTGGGCTTCCTCATTTTTGCAGACTAATTTCTATTTTTCCCCTATCTATAATACTGAAGAAAAAGATTGCAAGGTACCCAACTTTTTTTCGCCTAAGAAAAAGATTGCAAGGTACCCAACATTTTTTTCGCCTTTTGAAATCTGAATTTTCTCCTATCTTATTCCCATAGAGCGTGACAGGAAAGATATAAATATAGTTATAAATAAANGTACCCAACTTTTTTTCGCCTAAGAAAAAGATTGCAAGGTACCCAACATTTTTTTCGCCTTTTGAAATCTGAATTTTCTCCTATCTTATTCCCATAGAGCGTGACAGGAAAGATATAAATATAGTTATAAATAAATGAATAAACAAATAAAAACACCACGTTAATTATTATATAGTACCTACTGATGGTCGTTCGAGCATTCAGCTTCTGGATCTAATACTGTTCGGTCAACCATATGACTAGCGTCCTTCCGAGAGAACGGTTCAAACAAAGTTATTCCCAGTAAGAGAAAGTTATTCCCAGTAAGAGAAGCCAAAGTTTCATATGGTCCGTATAGGGTTGAGTTTATACAAATTTTCATTTTCTTTGTTGACTCAAGTTTCTCAGCGAACGGAGGTAGCTACTAGATTAATATTTTGAGTCCTAGCAAGCAATTGCCTAAGCATGTCAGGAAAGTAATATATGTATGTGTATTTCATACGTAAGTGTTCAACTTCCTCGTTTGATTGAACATTTTATTTTTATTTTCATAATTATAGCATTGAGAATGTTTTTGAAGCTCTAATTACTTTTTAGCTAGCTAATTCTGAAGTAACTCGTGCCAGGACAACGGTGTTAAGTTTTTGTAAGTTTAAATCAGAGTATAGGCTATTCTCAGTCCGCTGCGAAACAAATGTAACCTATCAATTGTGGCTTTTCCATTGCACCATTGCTTGAAATTTACAAATTACCTTTCTTTGTCAACATTTTCATTGCTCCTGTGTTTGAAATAAAACACAAATCTTGTAGTGTATAGTGACTTTTCCAGTGAACCACTTTTTTAAAATTAAATAATATCCTGTCACGTATACCCTTTCCAGTGCGCCTGTGTCTTATATTAAGCAGAAACCTACCGATATAGTGAGTTTTCAAGGGGACCGCTTCTTGAGATTAAATAATATCCTGTTACTACTACCTTCTCCATGCAGTTCGCCAATGTTTACACTTCAATAACAAGTTGTCGCTATAAAATGACTTTCGCAATGGACCGCGTTTGAAATGATTCATTTGACAATCGAAGAAGTTGCTTTGTCATTCGAGGATTAGAAGCACACGCTTTTCAACCAAGATACGCCAACGTGCGCCCTCCGAAGGNACTACAGAAACAATGCATTAATCTCCGTAATTAAACGGAACGTAATATTACTTCTGTGAACAATGTGAAGTACAGGCTCTTCCAGCGAAACGACGGACACTTTAGGTGGATTTACAAAACGGAGAAAACTACAGTCATTTTTCTAGTTTCTACCCGTTGAAACGCTGAATTTTTTTACAGTGTACGAGACCTGTGTCTGTGTCTCCAAAGTAGCCTAGTGCGATCACGTACATACAGAAGACTCTGGACAAGTTATTAGGTGCAGCCTGATAGTTTTGGTACCTACTCCGTATATTTTGGATATATCTAGATAAAAACTTAAGTTCACTTTTTGAAGCTTACAAATTAGCCTAGGCACAAACCTACCGATGTAGTGAGTTTTCAAGTGGACCGCTTCTTGAGATTAAATAATATCCTGTCACTACTACCTTCTCCATGCAGTGCGCCAATATTTACACGTCAATAACAACTTGTCGCCATAAAATGACTTTCGCAATGGACCGCGTTTGAAATGATTCATTTGACAATCGAAGAAGTTGCTTTGTCATTCGAGGATTAGAAGCACACGCTTTTCAACCAAGATACGCCAACGTGCGCCCTCCGAAGGAACGAACGAACGCCTGCAGTAAATTAGGCTCAGTTTCCAGGCTCGCTGGCGGGTGTTTACAAACGGTGGCCTGCTCCCTCACGGCCGTCGCCTGTTGACGGCACACGCAGGCTTGTTGTCTTACTTAACACATTGTGTGAGAAAAAGTTAAAAAGTTAATTTGAATATTTAGCTATACCTCGACTCGAACCCTTGCGGTGTCTTGACTTAGGTCGTTCTTTTTTTCACGCCCGCTGAACTTGCATGATCGAATCTTACGATGCTGTGTTTTTTTTTTAGGAGGGGGGCATTCATAAATGTAGCCATTGGTTATTAGTGCACATTTTTTAACTGCATGTACTTGCATGTCTGTAATTGACTCTTTTTTTATCGCTACATGTTAAACTGCGATCACAAAATGAGATTCCTTATCACAACTGAACGAAACACGACGTCCAACTCGCGGCACTGCTTGCTTTTATACTCTGAACCGGTGGCATGGAAATGAAGGCACAGACAGGCAGTTTGTTGATATTTTTCGCTATAAACTTTGTACTCATGATGCCACATTTGTCGTCTGCTTGTGTTCATCATATGTTTGTTGTCAGGGTGTGAGTGTAAGCATCTTCAGCTGCGCCAAATTTCACTGATAATTTAACGGCTAAAAAAAGACTGAAAGCCTCTAAGGCCTTTTCAAATAATATAATCGTGCACTAAATTGCTAAAGTTCATATTTTCTACAGCTACTTAGTCCAAATTTGCACTCAAATTACAATTTCCAAAAGCAATAATCGTAGCCTATGCAGCATCTTACTTAACCCTGACATTATTCTCGCTGTATGATATTTTTCATGGCCGGACGCTGATGACTGAAGCAAGAGCTATTGGTGACGTCACAGGGATCTCGAGGAAAAGCTAAAGTGCACACAAATAAAGGAAGACACGTAGGTACAAACGCACAACTTCTAAGCGCACTTCACGTCGACCGTTACGTCATCATTGCTTCTTGCAATGGTGGGGCTGGCGATATCTACATAGCAGTGGTATCATGACTACGACCATTAGATTTATTGCAAGCTATCAGTTGTGACGTCATCGTTTCACATAAATACTGAAGAAATCCGCGTCTGCGTTCAGTTGTCTGTGCTTTTAGATATTAACTTCTACGTCTGTGCCTGCTTTAGTTTGTGCTCCTAACTGCCCTGGGTGTTTTAGCTATAAATGGCGCTATGCAGGTATTATAAGGTACGAGCATACCTATGCTCTTCAATATTTACCTCCAGGCACTGCAGAAGACACCGGAAGGTGTTGGACCCAAATTTGGGTATGTATTTAAATTCAAATTTTTCTGACACCAGTGCATGCGCACGTTCGACTGTGCGCCGAAGTTGAGCCATCGAGACTTGATTTGTACCAAACTTCAGACAGAAGATTTGAATTCGTCACTTTGAAACGTGTTGCAAGTGTTAAAAGCAACGCGATTACGTTAAGCCTGCTGTAAGCTCGTCTTTTTGGAGTCGAGATTAAGTTTCTGGAAGTGTAAAGGGTAATCCATTGAGAGTCGATGCCTGAAATTCAATTGAACTGGAGTTGAGGCCCGCGCATCTGCCTGAAGTTTCCAACGATTCAAGCCTAGAGGGCTTAAATTTGGCACTCAAGCGAACGTGCCCCATGTCGGCTTGGGGGACCTAAGAGGAACGAACGCTCGCTTTCCAGCACTATCCCGATGCTAATAAAATTTAATCAGTTTTCTATTAAATACGCCTGGTTTATAACAGCTTGCGGAATCGCTCATCCTTCAAGGACAGCTTTTGAAGTAGGGGTACATGAAGACCAAGGTCAGGTATCATGGATACCGAAGTGCGCCCGGAGCAGAGACCTGGTGTGTTCTGGCTGGCTCAGCCCTCAATTATAATTATCAGCGGCCTCTGAAGTTGGGATATAGTGCTGCTGCTGCTCGTGGAGTGATTTTCAATATACCTGCACGCTAAATTACATTTAATGTACTTTCCCAAGGGCATCTCGCTGTACCATTCTTCTGTGCATGTGACGCGTAACAATCACGTGGATTCCTCGCGCGAGAAATTTTTTCGGAGTTACGCTCAGCCGGCTCCTTGGTTGCGCTCCGCGGTCTTGCATCCGCCTTTTGTACTCCGCTGACGTGTTGATGGCTGCGAGACTGAAACTTTGTGTCTGCAAAGGCGATGATTTCTAGGGAACCGCTCGGATGGGTTAATGACTGCGAGATTGAAACTTGTGTCTGCAAAGGCGATGATTTCTAGGGAACCGCTTTAATGGGTTAATGGCTGCGAGACTGAAGCCTTGTGTCTGCGGTGACAATGGTCTCGAGGCCACTCAAAGGATATTTGCCTTTTAGGTTCGTTGTTGTTATTTGCAATGTCGGCTGCCTTCATTTCTTTTAAAAGGGGCTAATCCAATCCAGAACTTTTAATCCAACTAAACTCTTTCATATCAAGATACCATGTGAGATTCTACGCCAGCCATTTAAAGATTAGGAATATTCTTTCTTTGGCATTTATTCCATATCGGAGTTGACGAAAGTTCTTCGTTGTACAGTTCATTTGTTAAGATGGTCTTGACGTACTCTATGCGTGCCCCTTGTTCTGTCCTCTCTTTTTATTATCGTATAATCGGGGATAGGGAGACTTACCCCTACTCTCTACTGGATTTACTGACCCATTAGCTAGGTTTGACGAGTACAAAACCGGCTTGTGACAATAATTGTAGATGTCATTTATACAAACTTCAATACGTCACCGACCGCGGGGACCCTTGGCGGCTTAGTCACTGTTCAATTGGTGCAATTCCAACAAAATTTCATGATATTTAAGACTTGAAACACTGTCCATATTGCAACACCAGTGTAGGTGACGAGGTAAACTTGGAGTATAATTCACTAATAAATTTCGCCTGGAGGGAGGCACGGGGGCGGTAGCCCCTACATAGTCTCCTCCGTTTCCTGCTCTGGTACGGACGAAGGTTGCCCCGTTGAGGCCGATGACACGCGCGCTCTGGACACACTCTTTTTGTATACCTTTTTACTTTAACTTTGGGAGTCAACAAAAGTTTTTGTGTCAGCGGATCTATGTGTGTGGGTCTTTCTTTTCATGAGGCTGCTGTGCAGTTTTGTGCGGTCATTGTATGCTGACTTCCTTTATGGAAATTTTATCGCCGAGCAGCGTATAGTTTTCAGTTGGCAGCGGAATAGCCTAGTTTTGAGTTTGCAGCTAAGCACCCTAGTTTTCGTAGCTGAGAAGACTAGTTTTCATAGCTAAGTAGCCTAGTTTTGTGTTCGCAGCTGAGAAGCGTATTCTCAGTTCACTGCATCTAGCCTTCTCGGTGCTTGCATCTAGACAGTATAATATCAATTTTTTATTGTCAAAGCCATTCAGTGCATTTTTAAAAATTTTACTCAGTTTTCAATAGCCTGTCAAAAAGTTTCGGGTTTTATATACTTGTTCAATGTAGAATATATTTGCTTCATTACGACTTCTGTTTTCCATGAGCATATAAAATGTGCTTCTGGAGGAACCCCTATTTTCCCCAGCGAAGGGGTTTACCTATTTGTTACAGAACGTCCTCACAATCTAATAATGTCTCGCGTAACGATTAGTTTTCACAGCAATAACTCTGATTGAAACGTAGTCAATGGTCCGTGCTTCGGTGCAACCCAGTAATATCAAATTAGAGGCCTGTTGTGATCAGCGTGCTGGGTAACACCGGGTTACGCAGTGTTACCTCGAGGGTAACTCCGTCTCCAAAATCCGTGTTGCATTGAGCCATATTCCGTCAATGAGACACGCAAGGGTTACCCGATGTTACGCAAACTCGTTACCCTGCGAAATAGGTGGGTAGGGAGCGGAGTAACACTGTGCCGATATGCATCGAATAAATATGCCTATAATTACGTTTTGTGACCTGTAAGACGTATTTTTTATATATATGAGTTAAAAGTATTCTTTTGTTGCTAGGTTATATTTGTCACAAATAAAACCAAATATTTATTTATTTATTTAGCTGAGTTTAGATATTTCGATTGCGCTTTTTGGTTTGTATACGTTTTGAGTTCTCGCGAAGTCGGTCTAGTGAGTTTATCGAGAAAAGCCTTCAATTGATGTAATTCATCAATTTCTTATGGAAGAAACATCTGCAGGGACCTATTACGAAATTTTAGAGGGTATTTCATCTATATTAGCAATAATTATGAATAAACATCTGTGATTACATTAGGTTTGTTTTCGTTTTGGTTGTTTCGGGGTTACGCTTTAAGAAACCCTGTCTCATTCACCTCTATAATAAAGTAACACCGAGTGATTAACACCGCGTAATTCTGAGGCAATCTGATTACAACAGGCCTTAGACTTAGTTCCCGTAGGGAATAGCATAATTACTAGTAACGTTCCTATTCAGGCACAGCAGTCAGTGGCATGAGTTGAAGAAAGAAAATTTATATACCCTGTCCAGGCAAGTGACAATTGTTCTTCATTTTATATGGTCTTGGCAGAAATTGTGTTACACATTCATTTCTCAACTTAGAAAAGCAATACAACTACTGGAATGACCGCAAATAAATGCTCTAAGAGTTTATGCACTCATTTCTTGTCCACAGTGATTCTAACTCTCCTGAGGCTGAAATAATTTTTTGCCCCAAAATGACCTTATCGTCATTGGCCCCGAAAAGTTCTAGTAAAATACGATTTCTATTAACCTGTTCAGTGTCACTGCCTGCATGGTGGCGGTGCCGCATTGACACAGTCAGCTGCTGTGTAATGCACCCAGTGCCGAAGCCTTACTATCTAGTCGCTCGCAGTGGACATTCGACCTAAATATTTTGCAACTTGCTACCAACTCATACTTAGTAATTTGGATGACGTGCGAGCTGAACGTCCGCTCAGAAATTGGGCTTGCGATTGGGTGGTGTGGTTTCGGTATGATATGCAACATTAAAATGATCTAAGGCGATATCGACCTCAGTAGAAAAGCAGAACTTCAACTTGTGTCGAAATTAAGGCACACTTGGGGAGCATAAGCTTGGCCTGAGCTAATAGAGTTGAATGTTTCGTCGGTGAGACTAAAACCTACGGCAACATCGCGTTCAGTTGATGACAATCAATGGGTTAATAGACTAAGGTTCTAATGCGAGGACAGTAGGAATTGATGGGTTAAGCCTCAATCAACAAAAGTTTGGTTTACCGTTGAAATAACATTTGAAATGTGTCCACCTATAGTCGGACACGTCAAGTGTGCAGTGTCCCATTTTCACCATAAACTCGACACAGTTTGCTCACCGCTTGAAATAAGTGGTGCATTTTGTGCCCTTGACTGCAGAGAACGTATTTATTTTCAGAAGATTCTTTACCAGGGAAGTCATTCTTCGCGCGGAATAATTTTTCTCGCACTTGACCGTGACCGACGGAGCAACTCTGGATTGCGGAGAGAGATTCTTATATATGGTGTAACGACATTCCGACGGTAGGCTTTGTTTTATTGAATCATGTAGTGAAATCGCGACAGCTTTTTTTCGTGCCTATTTTGACATCCATTCTCATACTCCTGTTAAGTTTATTTGTTGTCCGTTTCTCCTCTCCCGGTTTGCAGTTCCCAAACGCGTTGATTACGTCTGGGAACACCCTCGTCCATGTGTTTCACGTTTCTGTGGACATACTGTGTGTCTCGTCCTTCTCTACTGTGATTCATTCAAGTATGCGTGAACAGTAACCTAACTTGAACTACGCACTAATCCAATTAAACCTCAACGAAACCATTACACGCCCTCTATGGGAATGCCTTTGAAGAACATGATCTTGTTTCGGCCACAACAACAATGTATTAGAGTACCGAGGTAACCACTCTCTGTTGCAGGGGAAAGCGCTTTTAAAATATTGTAGCTATGTCATTTATTTTTACGTTATGAATAGTCAGTATTCTGTATCGTTACTCGTTCATGGACATCGTTGTTTAGTGCCTGCAAATAATTTGTTTTAGATTAAGGGCGCGTTCAATTGGGCAGCGAAAGTAAGCTTTTGAGACTTAACTCGTTCCAAGTCTTTAAACAGGTGCCCTGGCTTCGACTTGTCGATTCAAGTTTCAGGCACTGACTCTCAATCAGTTACCCATGGGACTGCCATGAACTTAGTCTTTCTCCATAAAATGGTTTTCAGTCGGTTCAGCTTAAAGGGATCGTTTAGGCGAAAATGGTCAAAATTATCAATTTTCTGTTTTTTGCTCAAAAAGTGTCTTCAGGTATGGGGGCATTACGTCCTAAATTTTTAGGGGGCTAGCGGCACTAGGACCCCCCCAAAATGGGG
>LQNS02278165.1:8724548-8758707 GCA_001587735.2 Parhyale hawaiensis
TTTTTTTTAATTTTACTTATTATGTGAAAATTTCAGTAAGATCGGACCACTAATAAAGAAAATTCCAAAATTTGTAAACGATCCCCTTAATCGAGCTTGTTCTAGCACCTGCAACACGAGTCAGAATAACGAAGCTAAAGTTCCTGTCTGCATTTCCTGACAGGTGAAGTCAACTGGTCTTGGCTAGATCGACTTTGATTACTTTACCCAGTCAAACCTGTCCTTAGTACCTACCGTATACTAGTGCAATAGTTATTACGCTTGGCTTGTTTGAAATGATTTTGCAGTAAATGTGTACAACACTTTTTTGCTGTAATAGTTGAGGTGCGAATGCTAGTTTTTTTTTTTAGTTGGTCAATGCAACTACGTTTTTAATAGAAATTGGGTGCGACGTTTTTTTAAAATTGAAAAGACATAGCACATACCGGCAACCAAGAGGACGTTGTGTATTCTAAGCAGTTCTCCCGGAAGTGAATTTTTTTATTCCGTCCTATACTACACTCACACATACAGGTATGCTAGCCACCAATACTATTCCATTATGCGCCTTACAATGGAACAAAGCTGTTTAGTATTACCGTACTGTTGGTACAGAGTACCTACGTGCGTCTGCGCGGCAGGGTACACGGGGAAGGTCTAGAAGGGAATATTGAGAAGGCCAGCGGGAGACGCGAGAAGGCCAGCGAGAAGCGCTGCGCCATATCCTTGCAGATTGCTGGGGCGCTGAAGGCCACGAGCCCCCCCTCCCCCATCCCCTCCAGCTCATGACTCTGCTCCTGATAATGACACTGCTGCTATCTGCTGACATAATTACTTGCTGTTGATTGAGGTGAGGCTGGTGCTGTGATCTTCGACACCTTCACACCACCATCTGCAATTAGAGCGCTGTTCTTATGCGCGTTCATCCTGTGCGGGAACACCCTCGTGCGTGGATTCTATGTTGCCATCGAAATGCTACATGTTCCTTTTTTCCTCCTTGACATACTTTAGGTGTGCGCGCACTCATTCAGTAGATCAAAGCGTGGGATACAATACATTCTACGGTGAGCTCATTGATGTGTAAAGTTTTAATTTTCAGATAGTACCTATGTAGCTTAACCCAATCTTACCCAGGTCGTGTTCCCGCGCTGCAGACGTTTTTATTCCCATAGGAATACAATAGGACTACAAAAAACATTGTAGAAAAATAACATTCCCTAGGTAAGGTAGCACTATCTTCTCTACAAATTTATTGTTCCCATAGATGGTATTCTCCTTTCGTTTGATATACAAAATAGGCTATCTCGCCTTTTCCCTTCTCTGGATCACAGCTTCCTCTGTGGCATGAGGAGGTTAGACTGCGAATCCGTTTATAATAATTACGTTCGTACCCAGTCGTGAGTTAGAGCTCGATGCTAAATATTCTAAGGGAACGCCGTTGCTCCAAGTTGTCCACCGATCCTCTATTTCCTTATATAATATCTTGCGGTGGCAGCCTGAAAATGTCGCGTCGAATAGCGTGAGTGTGACTTCGTTGTAATGAGCGCACTCTTGGCATCCTAAAATTGCTTTAATGACCGGACACCGTCATTATTGCGAGAGGTGTGGGGTGCTGCAGGAGGATCGCATCGCAGATTTACCTGTCTGAATTATCGTCTAGAATTATCTCATAAAAGTGTCGGTGTTGGTATGAAAAATGGATCCGTTGAATTTTGCGGGGGGAATTTTATGCGCGTGTTGTTCGTTGCGGTTTATTGCGCTTCTTGGAAACAAATTATATGTAGGGTGGATCATATATAGTCTACGCAGCGACATTTTAGCTATGGCGCTCAGGTTATTTCCGCAAGGAATTTTTGTTTTGAGACGTGATTGCTTTAGTGTGTTTGTGTTGTTCAAGGACATCGTGTTATACTGGCATTACTTGGGCTTATTTATACAGGATATATTATTTTTCTTGTTCATTCGAAGATATATATATTCACTTGCAGTCAACTCCTGTAACCATTGGATATCAAGCAATAAACTAAGTACTAGTATTTAGAGCATTACAGTTACAACACGCCAGTCAAGTCTGCCTTTGTGATGTAGCTAACTATCGAAGCCTTGCAGCACATGCAGGCAATTTTCTTCAAGTTTTCGAACTTGAACTTCAGCGAGCGTCGTGCTTTGGCTGGGGCCATCGGCTCAGTGATGTTATTACTGGCATCTGCCGTGCTGTCTTCGACGTTTTGAAAATAGGAATAGTATGATTAATCTTTGTCACCCTTCCTCGACGCGTTGATAATTTTCAAATTTGATTACGGGTGTAACATAGAAAAGAACTAATGGTTGAAATTCACGATTTATGTACCGTTCGTTGTATCTGCAGCATTGGAGGTGCCATCTTTTGAAAAATAATCGAAATTTTTGTCAGCTTTCCTTTCAAAGAAACTAGACGTACTGCGCTGGCTCAGATAACGGGAATAGTTTGTTATATAATATGAGCGATGTCAGTTAAGTAAAGGGAGTCTGAAGGGAAGTACCGCCATTGTGCAACCTTTGCCATCTTTGATACGGACGGCAATTTAACTTGTACTCAAAAGCTGCAGAAAGTGTCTGAGTACTACGGCATAGTTGTGATATTTTATATAAATAAGAGTGAGCAGTATTTACGAGGTGGCGAGAGATACGAGTGTACTACTGTGTTATCCGAATTTCTTATGTGAAGTTTGGGAAATTTCAGAACGCTATAGGGGAGCAGATTGGGCTTGTAATTATTTTTTTTTGTTTGTTTTTTTTTTTTTTTACTCGCGTTACATTAGGTATTCTCGTCCTGCATGTATGGGAGAGTACTCGCCCCAGGAGCGACGGTTGCCATAGCCTTAGTTAGGCATTTAGGACACTTTCTTTCGTGCCCATTATGCACCTTCCCATTTTCATTCTCTTATTTGCGGTACGTTGTTCTGTAGCTACTTCTTCTTCTTTCTCGACTTGCTGTACCCACGCGCGTTGGCCCTGCTTTGAAATAGCTTCGTGCCAGCGTTTCGCGTGGCTCTTGATATGCTGTACGTTTGATGTTTCTTCCTCTCGTTAATGACCAGTATAATTCATACGGGTGACTTAAACTTTTTAATATAATCCTAATTACTACGATTATTACGGATACAGAGGCAAACTGAACGCACTCCACAAGTGAACTGGACTGAATGTTTTGCTTTTGCAAGTCCCGTTGCTTTCGTACTACAACACGCGGCAGTCGAGCGCCTGCTTGCCTGCCCTGGCGGCCGTTCTCGTACGTCGCTGTCGACATGGAGCGATGAACAAGGTCGGACAGACGACCACCTCACCGCACAGAAGGAACCCCAGTCAATAATTACGACCTTCACTTTATTAAAGACAATCCCGACGATCTTCGCTTTAGGATGTCGCGCTGATACGCTATCTTGATAAGCAACCGCTCGCGCACCAACATAAATCCTGCTAATTGGGTCTCCTCCGAATACTGCGCGACAGAAACTGTCTGTCCTTCGGCTTCATCTGCTGAGGAAGTTTTTTTATTATTATTATAAATTGGATTGTGCTCGAGATTCTCTCATTGTGCTATCCTCACCTTCGAGCGGTGTGATAGAATCTGTCCTTCATTTGCATACACAGAGGATGTGACGTGCATTAAGCTAAGTGATGTTTGATATTATTATGTGTGTATAATAACAGTTTGTGCTGTTTTTGTGGTCTTAATAGTTAGCGCTGTGATACGCTCGTATCCTTCGTTGCTACGATCGAGTTGGCGTAGTCTTTGTGGTCGTTCAAATTACCGTTACGATACACTCGTTCCCGTAATAAAAATCAGGGCCAGGATTATCAAAAACAATGTCATTTTACTGTAACAGTTTAAATAAGCAAAAGGAAAATAAACTAGGCGCCAATTTATAAATTCGTAAATATTTCGAGATATCATCCGTTATCAGTACTGTAAAAGAATGTAAATTTCTATTAGAACTTACCCTAACTCATCGATAAAAGACTTCGTATGAAATTAGTAAAACTCCTATTGACTAACTACCGGTATAAAAAGAAGATGAGCGCTATTGTGGTCTTTTAATTTTTTCTAAAAATAAACTGTAAGGTCATTCGAGCAATTTTAAGTCAGTACTAATATACTCTATATTTAGAGGGCTTCACGCTAAAAATATACTTCATGGGCACCCAATTGGTGAGAGGAACCCGATTTCGACAAAATGGACATAGCCACTTCTGGCTCTAAGCCATCGATAATTTTAGACAAAACCAATTTTAAATAGCCAAGATGTTACTCACCCTCTTTACTTTAATAGAATCGAGGTTCTGTCCAATTTGGTTTCACTTTATTATTATTATTATTATTATATTATTTATTTTACTTGCATGTCAGCATGCCGACACGATGACGTTACGGTATTCGTATTTTGCCTGACTATGGAATGCGTCGTTTTGTTTTACCTTGTCGGGTTCAAGTCATTTCGCCCATTCGTTCCTAATAATCGTATAATAGTGTAATATGACTCACAACATTATGTTGCTAGAGCAATTGTAGGGGTGATCTCATAGTACCATAAACACACATTGAAATTCGGATAAATTCCTAGTATTGGTGTTGACAGCAATCCGGGAGAGCGGCGTAATGACGGCTTCCAGCGCCTATATATATACAGGCCAAGTCGGCTGTAGCGCTCTCTTTTGACGACAGGGTCGCATTTTGTTAAAAGATGTAGCATTCTAACCTCAATTTGGTGCTTTCAAATGCTTTCACACGGATTGGTGTGAGCATAGTAGATGACCTACCTGAGAGGTCGCCTATTCTAGTTGAACTGAGCTTATCTTAACCTATTTATTCGCTACGGTACTTCAGCCTATTCTAACCTAACATACTCTGCGCTACGCCATGTAGTGTATCGGGACCCAGGTTTCTCTACCTTCCTCACCCCCTCTTTTTTTTCCATACTTTGACTTCGCCTTTGTACGCGTCCCTCTTCAGCCGGCACAGAACCTACGTTTTCTTACAAACTACAGCACGTCGTTAGCACTAGGCTTATAAGAACTAGCGCACTTCATAAACTACCGTACGTTCAGACAATGCTATTCCTATCAAAAACTGGCGTTTTATTTTGTCCGCATAGGGTTTACGGTGGTTTCGCATGTAATGCAGTATTATTTCCGTTATAGTACTGACTCTATCATAGGTGCAATAAACTAACCAGTGGTGTTTGGTTTCAGACATGGCAATCGTGGAGCGTGCAGTGTCGCCCTTGTGGTGCGTGTTGCTGAGCTTCTCCTACGCCCTTCTGGTGTGTTCTGCAGCATCGGCCTTAGCACCGCCCGGCGTGAGTAGAGTTATCCCTTAACTGTGTTGGCTCTTTACACTCCGACTATAGCCCTACAGCCGCATTTGTTTCTGAGCTAAATTTCGGATATTTAAGGTGTCACGTGTTCATTTTAGTCCGCAGTATGAAGGTCTTACGAAGCTGCACGGCGTTGCGAGATTTAACTCTTACAAGTGAAAAAAAAAACGACAAAGTAGGCCTAGTCGTAATTTGCATCATAACGTAAACGCAGCCGTATAGCTACACTCGGTTTAACGGGTTAGGTGGAAAATTCTGGAGTGTAGACAAGTATTGATTCGAGTGTAGTTAGGTATTGATTGATTTACAACCGTCTTCGGGACAGGAGCTGGGGCAGTCATAAATAGATCTGGTCGTGAGTCGGCGCCTATTCGAGCTCATATAATACCGTATGATTTCATCTCGCCCGACTTTTTTCTTTCTTTCTTCGTCCGCGTGCCAAAGGCTGTCCACAACTCTCATGATGGCCTGCATTTCGCATTGAAATTTCTTGTCTCGATCAGCTTCCTCTTTTCTTCTGCGAAAACAACCAGTCGGTCCATTACCCTGATGATGGCCGGCACTTCCTTATCCTCTTGCATTTCGTATCGAAATTCGATCTCAGAAGACTCTGGCGCCTCTGACCGGAGCCAGAATATTGGCTCCCGTGCAACCCTCCATCACCCAAACGCTATGCCAGCTCTGCCCCTCTAGTCTCTCCAGCGAGAAATACTACCGTCCAACTGCCAAACTTAGGTCGCTATTGTATAATATAGTTGCCACCTAATGGCCTTCGGCCTCGCCCGAAGACACAAGAACCTTAACATTTCAGTCTTGTAATGAAACTAGATCTGTTAAGTTGGTCCGTGGCCACGAGTATATTTTAGAGAAACTGCAATAATGTCGACGGTTAAGAAGGTCCGAGCTCGTTGTATCTGTAGTTCGATAAGCTCGGGTTTCTCTCATGAATTGTGAACAGCAGCTACCAGATGTCATTCGTGAACTTGTTTTTTTTTGTTTTGCTTCAGATGCACTAGCTGCGCACTGCAATGTTGGATTAGTTATAAAAGAAAAAATATACAGACATACTGCGGTAATGCTGGTATGCCCTTCATAATCGTCTTCAATACGGTATAGCATTTTCTTTAGTCACTATTGTCCAACTGAAGCAGCTCCTCTTCATCGTATGGTTCAAGATTCATTAATGTTATGTTTTATGATATTGCACTGCGTGATTATATCCCAACTCTGCTCTGAAGCAGAGCCCACCGGCGCTCCACTGTCCAACACTGGAGTGACTTTGGCATTGTGTATTGCTTTTGTGTAGCCTTAGGGAACTTTGCAATGCCTTGCAGCAAGAAATTGTTGCTGTGCATGCAATACAGAACATGTGTTACTCCATGAATTTGAGATGCGTCAACTACAAGGACGAGAATAATAATATTAATCGAGAATCTCATAAGAATGCAATGTTGACTAGAATACACTGCATACGAGGTTATTCTTAGCCGTAACTATACTGCTAGATTATGGATATACTAATAGTAAACCATGGCATATCACAGGATTCGAAAAACCATGTCTTGTAAATTTAAATAAATAAAAATGAACTTCGTAAGAAATCCTACTTCAACATTACTGCAAGACTAAAACGAGTTATGAATTTCAATTAGTGAACATCTTCTCTGGCCGTAAAAAGCAGCTTTGCTACGAACTCAGGCATTTTTAATGCGTTCAAGTGACTTATTTATTCTCCTGTAACAGCACTTAACCTTTTGACATCAGATGACTCAACCCTTTAATGCCATACTAAAAAGTTTCTTATTTTCGTAATAATATCACTATTTGAAGCACGAATAATATTGCTCACATTTCTGAAAGGCTACAGAAGAATCACTATACTTATATTACTTGTATTTATTTCTACAAAAACAGCTAATTTCCTCTTCCGATGTAGCTACGTGGTGATACTGAGAGTTTAGGAGGCCTGGTTTTGTTCATGCTCACCCAAATAACAAATCTCCTCTCACATTGCAGCCGGTGACCCCAAACGACGTCCCAGACACCGGCTTCAGTTGTGTAGGCAAAGTAATCGGTGGCTACTACGCCGATGTCCAGATGGAGTGTCAGATGTTTCACGTGTGCACCTTGGGAGAAAACGGTAAGTTCTTACGTACCGTACTCTTTCTTCTTTGTTCAGCGGATTAGATTACGAGTTTCTTTTCCAAATGTCTCGGCAGGTCATTTGTTTCCTAAAACCTGTTGCCATTGATTTTATCATTGTGGACTATGTCGAAAAGTTCACACTTCGGTTTCTACCGCTACGGTCCTGGAGACAGGCAACCTGCCAGTAATAGATCGGCGTAGCCTGCCGAGGTGTGGTGGCTGGTCCTGGCCCTGCTCTTTCTGACCCGAGCACCCCGCGGGCTGTGCATGGGAAGTTTTAATTTGGCAGTCCTTGGTCAAAAGGGGATACTCTGGCATACCCTATCCCTGTCAATATGTCAACAGGCCTAAAGTCTATGGGGGTTGCCTTCGTGCCGCACTGCTAATTAATAATAATAATAATAATAATATGCTTTATTAGGTACACATATGGAATGGTACACAGGAGACAGCTTAATACTAAAGTTGCAAATTGCTGTGTTCGGCCGCAACTCCTGCTGTGAGCTTAGTTTGTCAGGTTAGGACAAATTTTCTCCTCCTTGCTTTCAACTGATTTTCTTGCCAGTAGTTGCGCTATACAATATTTCGAATGAGCTGAACGGCTGTTTTTTTTTTGTGCCAACGGTGGTTTAATAATTACTACAGTACCCCTGTATGATAATTACAGCAAACCTCGTTTCAATATTTTTCACAAAACTCTGGGCAATACATTACATTTAATTTAGCAATATTATATATTCATATAACTTGAAAATGATGAGTGACGAAATGGTTGCGCAGTTACTTTTTTACTATGTGCTAATGCCTTTGCAGCCGCTTACTGCAATTCCTGCGTGTCTTCACGTGCGTGTTTTGCTGCATTCAAGAGTCCACCGTCTCTCCAATTTCGCATATTCGTGGGACGGTTGCAGGTGCCGTTCTCACATATTCCTCGTTAGTTCGGTTATAATGAACTCGTTCTTTTATTCTCCCCTCCCTTTACTTTCACTGATCACCTCTGCTCGTCATGCAGTAATTATCTTTCTTTNATACCTATATGATTATCATTTGGTACCGTATAGTGTCCTAAGCTTTTTGGTACAGAACATTTAAATTTATTTATTTTTACTTGAAGCATTCTTTAGGATGAAGTTGTAATGACGTTCTGATTTTGCAATCATGAATTTCAGTTAGTTAACATCTGCTCTGGCCGTACAAAGCAGCTTTGCTACGAACTCAGGCATTTTTAATGTGTTCAAGTGATTTATTTATTCTAATGTAACAGCACTTAACCTATTGATAGCAGATGACTTAACCCTCTAATGCCATACTAAAAAGTCTCTTATTTTCCTAAGAATATCATTATTTGAAGCACGAATAATATTGCTCATATTTCTGAAAGGCTTCAGAAGAAATCACTGTACTTATATTACTTGTATTTATTTCTACAAAAACAGCTAATATCCTCTTCCGATGTAGCTATGTGGTGATACTGAGAGTTTAGGAAGCCTGGATGCACTCACAAATAACAAATCTCCTCTCACATTGCAGCCGGTGACACCAAACGATGTCCCCAACACCGGCTTCAGTTGTGTAGGCAAAGTAATCGGTGGCTACTACGCCGATGTCCAGATGGAGTGCCAGATGTTTCACGTGTGCACCTTGGGAGAAAACGGTAAGTTCTTACGTACCGTACGCTAAGTTCTTACGTACCGTACTCTTTCTTCTTTGTGCAGCGGATTAGATAACGAGTTTCTTTTCCAAATGTCTCGGCAGGTCATTTGTTTTCTAAAACCTGTTGCCATTGATTTTATCATTGTGGACTATGTCGAAAAAGTTCACACTTCGGTTTCTACCGCTACGGTCCTGGAGACACAAATGTTCAATAATAAATAAATGGAGACAGGCAACCTGCCAGGAATAGATCGGCGTAGCCTGCCGAGGTGTGGTGGCTGGTCCTGGCCCTGCTTTTTCTGACCAGAGCACCCCGCGGGCAGTAACCCTTCAGGGAGGCTGTGCATGGGAAGTTTAATTGGCAGTCCTTGGTCAAAAGAGGATACTCTGGCATACCCAATCCCTGTTGGAATGTCAACAGGCCTCAAGTCTACGGGGGTTGCCCTCGTGCCGCACTGCTAGTTAGGACAGATTTTCCCCTCCTTGCTTTCAACTGATTTTCTTGCCAGTGGTTGCGCTATACAATATTTCGAATGAGCTGAACGCCGGTTTTTTTTGTGCCAACGGTGGTTTAATAATTACTACAGTACCCCTGTATGGTAATTACAGCAAACCTCGTTTCAATATTTTTCACAAAACCCTGGCAATCCATTACATTTACTTTAACAATATTATATATTCATAGTGCTTGAAAATGATGAGTGACGAAATGGTTGCGCAGTTACTTTTTACTATAGTGCTAATGCCTTTGCAGCCGCTTACTGCAATTCCTGCGTGTGTCTTCACGTGCGTGTTTTGCTGCATTCAAGAGTCCGCCGTCTCTCCCAATTTCGCATATTCGTGGGACGGTTGCAGGTGCCGTTCTCACATATTCCTCGTTAGTTCGGTTATAATGAACTCGTTCTTTTATTCTCCCCTCCCTTTACTTTCACTGATCACCTCTGCTCGTCATGCAGTAATTATCTTTCTTTTGTTCACCGTCTCGTTCACAACTGAGGATAGCTCGGTCCGATGCTGCCGTGCAGGTTTACCCATGTAATGTGTGAAGGTTTCCTCGCCAAATGCCCTGCATATTCTAGCTGTTGAAATTGCAACTAGCTAGTTATTATGACATCTTGATTCCATTACCCTGTCGTTCTTAGTTTAATTTAAGATGTAGCTTTTGCAAATAAACACTATAGTCTCAAAAAATCAAGTGGAAAAATTACATTCAAATGATTGACACGCAGCGTCAAAAAATGTAATGCTAGTTGGTTACCTACTGCCTTAGTGAAAATCAGACTTATTTTCTGAAAAACAGCACAGATTAAAATGTACCTCATGGCTCCGTGGGCGGTGAACTCGCAACGCCCACAGCTACCATTTGGTCAGCTTTCAAGCGGTGCTATTCCTACGAGAATAGATTTCCAGTTGTCACATTGTAAGATCAGCCCTACACTGGCCAAGTGAATCTGATGGCACAGTTTCGAGCAGCTCTACTCCCATGAAAACTTAGGGTTTTATGTAAACTGGAAAGTCTTTAGACAGTCGGCGGGATTCGAACCCAGAGACTCATCACAACAAGGACAAACCGCAAGAACAGCGCTAATAGAGCGTTTGCGGCTTGCTGCGCCGAGTCCCTAGGTTCGAATCCCGTCGAGCCTCAAGTATTTAGGTATCTATTTACAAAAGTAGAAGCTGCCGGCGATTCTCCTCGATAATGCCATGTGCTTGTGGTACTAAAAATCATAGTAGACTGTTAAGTTTACCGAGAGTGTTTAGTCGGTACTGAAACACGAAAACCCTCACGTCCAACAGAGATATAATTAACAGCTCCTTACTACAGGTACCATACGAGACATTGTGTTCCGGTGCCTCAACGGGACCGTGTTCGATCAGGAGACACGGGTGTGCGAGAGACAGGACGAGGTCGATTGCTCCCTCTCCGAGACCTTCTATCATCTAAATAACGATCTCTATGGGCCTGGCATCATTCCAGAGACTGCGTAAGCATTTAACTTTGTTTTTTTTTTCGTTAAGAAGTATTTATTTTTATGGTGCAATTTTAGAGATGTTCTTTGCATTAATTTTGTTTTTAAATCCTGGAAACATGATGGAGTATTTACATTAGACCAGGCAGATTTTGTACGTGGGCTGGTTGTACCCAGTCTTGATAGTATTGAAATTGTATATAACTAGCTAAAAGAGCCCGCAAAGGAGAATGATTTTGAAGTATGGGATTTTTACTACCTGCCCTTGGAGCATTCTTTATTTGTAGGATTCTGGATGCATTTTCAATCATTGTATCATTTCCATTTTCTCTCTTCGTTGCTTCTTTCATTTTATTTTTATACATTTTTCGAGATGTTTTCATAATCTGCGTTTGCCTTAAAGTTTCTTGTCTATATTTTGCGCACCAGTATGCGTATCTGCTAAACTAATTTTTTGTTTGTTTCTTTGCAATCAGTATCTTCTACCAAGTATTGATTTATTCCTCAGATTTAAGTATTGCCAGTAATATACATCTATGAAAGTTTCCGTTTGATAGTCTTAATTTTTTTAACTTTGAGAACCTAGTAGCTATTGCGTTCTATTCTTCAATGCCTGTCACTTCTCTCGGTAAGATACAGTGCTAGTTCTACACTAATGGGCTGTAGATTTGATCAGTATTCTTCTTTGGGTATAATTTACCTGTACAGGCACACATGTATGTTGATCAGAGCTAACATCTTTTTTGACAAAACTGTTGCCAAAGTTCATTTGGATGCGATTCACACTCTTGAAGTTTGTTGCTGAGCGATGGCGTCAGTGATTGATGGCTTTCGTCGAATGCTGAAGACTTAGCAGAGCAATGTATCAATTTCTATAAGAGCAGTTGATCAATTTTTTTAATCAACAATACTTGTAAGCTTGATATTTTTTTGACAACACTGTTAGTAAATCAGTATTTTGATCGATTATAATAATATAACTGCGATTTTTTTTTCAAGTCGGTGATGTTAATACAGTATACCAATATTTTATAACCGTCAGCGGCAATAAAGTAATATTTTATAATTGAGAATATTAGTAATCGCCAATGCTAACAAACCGATATTGGTAATCTCTGATGTTAGTAAGACAATACTTGTTCTACCGTGTGATCCCCCAGAAAAGTAAACCGACATTCGATCTTTAATTTGAAATTTTCAGACAATTTTTAAATGGAAAAAATGCCGTTTAAGTATGAAGGTGTTTGCTTCATGGTAATCACCCGTATTATTGATACGACTTCTTTTAGAAAATACGAATTTTTTACTGAAATTTTGAATATAATTTAGTTTTTACTAACGATTTTTAAAGCAGTATTTTAACTTCGGTTTTCTTTTTTTTTGGTCACCCGGTATAATGAATAATATTATTTTACTAACAATATTGTTTGACAATATTGTCGTTATTTAGCAGATCTAAAACCATGGTACCATATCCTTGACCCATTTTCTAACATATTCAGCATTTAATTACATTACCTGAAGGGCCCGTTCTTATTGGGTGTTATGGCCAAATTTTTCTGTAATGATTGCGCTTTCTGAGTCTGAACCAAGATATTCATTAACGATTGCTGCAAAAGTAACATCGTTTTTAGTAACACCCGGAAATCAAAATTTCGGGTGATAAACCCCTTAAACGATTGATTTTTACAAAATATTTTACAATTTGGAAATAATAACCTACAAACAGTAGACAACTGCTGGCTGGAGTAAATCCTGCATCTAGAACAAGGGCATAATTCAGCCTATAGAGACTTTTGACTTCGAAGAACCAAATCATACCTCTGGTTCTTGTAACAATAGCATTATTAATAGCGTAAACTATGGTTACCACTCGCCGGATGACGGTATGGACAAAAATACACGAATTACATCCGTAGATTAAAATGATCGATACCTTACTAATTCCGCTTGCTGTTACGTTGCTTTGTTTTGAACCGATTGCCAGATTTGTGATCCAAAAGACTTGCTGTCTCAGCAGCAAACTATTGTAAAATATCTTTCTATGTACGGCATTAACTTTATCGCTCGCTTAACACATTGAATTCGTATTTGAACGATACGAACATCTGTATTTGAACTTTACTGCTGTTATATAATATTCACATAAGTATTGCATGGAGGTGCAGTGTACGTGGATTTGTGCCCTAACTATTCTCTTTTCGTATTCAGTAACGTTTGTTGAGTGTTGAAGAGTATATTGTTTTCTTGGTACTGGCTGTATTCTTTAGAGTATTTCTTATTATAACCGATACTGACTGAAACATAGCTACATGTTTTGTTCGGATCGTGGTGCATATCCATCATTTTTGCATTTTTTGTAGATCGCTGCAAAGCAATGCTGGCTTCTAGTAATTTTCTTCCTATTCATCACCACTGATTTGTTATAATTTTTCTAACAAGTATGGTGGTCGTCATTACTCTGAATACATTTTCCCCCTTCATTATTAATAGGTTGGCAAGTATCGCAACGCTAATGTTTTGTAACTTTTATAAAAATAACATGGTAGCAAATCATTGCTCTGAATACCGTATTGAGTTGCAAGAAATCTCTTTTGAAACAACTGTAAGTTCCTACCGGTGTTTGTTTCAAGGTGTAGACACCTTATACAAAACCCCTAGTTTATCGCCATCTGCTTCTTACATTCAAATCACTTCCATTAATTCAGTAGCTAGCAAAGATTCTGTTCATGCTGTAGTTCCTTTTCTTGGAATCGTCACCACAATTGCGTTTCTTCACCAAATGCTTTTCAGTATATTTGTATATAATTGTACTATATAAAAACAGCTAATTAAGTTTGATTTTTCAATGAGGCTACTCGGTACCGATAGTCTAAGTTCATTGGGAGTGCCAGTGCTGTCCGTAGCTCTGTTGGAGCTCACTAACTGTTGGCGCAGATGGGAAAATTTGTAGTTTTTCTTCGTGCTCCGTATCGATATTCTACCATTTCTTGCATTTTTCCGTACAATTGACATGTTTCTATGTTTAAATTTGTTGTATTATATTATTGACGGAGTTTGTAGCTACTTGTATTTTTCTATCTGGTGCTTTACCCGAGCATCATGTCTAACAACGTTCTTCGCCCGGAAACTTGACTCATGTCTTAGATTAAAGCAATTTGTTTTGCTGATCCTGACTCATAATTAAATGTAAAGCCATTTTAACCTGCAAGTGATATATTTACCTCCACCGTGAAAGTTACATTTTGGCCGGATTTTGTTGGTATGTCTGTCTCTGTTATTCCCCCAGTTTGTTAGAAATATAACTCAAGAACTTATGGAGGGATTTTGATAAAATTTACAAGTAGCTACTGGCAGGAATGTTCCGCTAAACAGATTAACTTTGGTGATTTTTCCCTTCGTCTGTCGTATAGCATTACGTTGCCTGGCGAAGGTCTGCGCCCTCGGAGTGCAACTCGTGTCCGTCATGTGACTCAGCTTAAGGAGCTAATTCAATGAAAATAATCAAACGTTCGCCTTTATGTCACCGCCGCTCACGTAGCCTACCCGCAGGTGTACGCTTACCGTGGCTTGAACCAGCGACATACTCTTGAGTTTTCGGGCACAGAACTATGTATATCTAATTTCTTCCCTAGCATAAACGAAGCTATCGTAGCACCTACATCCAATTCTTTTGTTTCCCTTCAAGTGGTGCTGCTGCTTTCGTAATTCTTCATAACCTGTGTATATATATATATATTCGTGTTGCGTGGGGTTCATAGTGTTGAACTTAACTTTCAAGCTGATAACAGCTCGAGACCTAATATGAGTATTTTGTCTACTTGTTTCTGTACTTTTACTTAAAACATATGGGCAGCGGTACTGTTGACCAGCAGTAGCTTGTGTGTCTTGTATTTAAAGCTTCAGTGTAAGGATGGTTCGACAGGCTCGCCAGTGAGTTCGTTTATTTGTGCAAATTCTCACTCAGTTCTTTCTACAGAGTTGACCCCGAGCCTCCCGCAAGCGATGCCGCCTCCTTGGTTCTCGATCCCCTCGATGCCCTCATGGGGGACAAACCCACCCCTGAGAATCCCTTACCTCCTCCCGATCCTCATCCTCCCGTTGAGAAAAATCCCCAGAAGGCGTCTCCCAGGCCCAAAAATTCTCGCTCCTTCTCGTTAGGAGTTCCTTCTCTCCCGATTGAACAGCGGAATCCCAAACCGTCACCCCTCTCTTCAACTCCAAGAACAACCACTCCCACCACAACTACTACCTCTTCTACTACTCCACAGCCTCCCCAGTCCTCTTTCCGGTTCCCTACCTCGGCCCCCTCCTCCCCATCTGCTCTTCCCGCCGGAGTTACCGCGTCCACCACGCGCATGACCACCTCATCATCTTCTGTAGGCTTTTCGCTACCCGCCCCACCCCCCTTTACTGTGGTCAGTAGACGCACCACTTCATCGACTTCGGTGTCAGCGTCGTCTCGCGTTCACATCCAAACACCAATATCCCAGTTCTCCTGGAACCAAGGTTCCGATGGCCAGAAGGCCCCCGCTCCACATCTGCGACCCTCTCTACTAAGGTTGGCAGCTCAAGGAAAAAAGACCTTACAACGAGAGACACTTGAGACTCCCGATGAATTCAAAGTTGGTCAGACTGCCGATGAATTTAAAGTTCCCCCTATATCGCCGACTCCTCTTAACATTCCTTCCACCCGACCGTTGCCTCCTGATTTCGAAGACGTACTTAGGCTTCCCCGTAGTAACCCTGATAGGCCCTCCCTAGAGCGAAACTTGAGGCACTTTAAACACCTTTACCAACGTACCAAAAGACAGGTCCCTACTCGTTCCCAAGCCCCTAGTGTTATTAGTAACAGACGCCGTGCTTCTTTTCGCTCTTCCAGAAATAGGATTGAGAGTCGACCTTCCGTAACCTCAACTTCTTCTCTTGTGACAGCTGGTTCTCCTGGACGCTCGACTGCAGCTGAACGGACCGTTGACAATAGTGTTAGACGAGTACCATTAACTTCTCTTGATTCTCTTTCCAGACGAGTGACCCCGCTACAAAGTACTAACACAGACCGCTCTTCTGACGCTAACTTTACTCCTTCTTCTGTAGTACCTGTTGATAATTCTAATATTCAAAATAGACGTAAGATTAGTAGAGGAGGTGTTGTCAATTCTAATAAGGATGAAAGTATTGTCAGTGTACCTCACGGACGCCGTGGTCGAGTCTCATCTCGTGGACGTTTCAGATTTATCCGAAAAGAAGAAGAACAGAGGGATCGAGCCGGAGAGGCGTCTCTCTTCTCTCACCCTGGACACGCTGTTAGATCACAAGCAGCTCCTTCACCTTCGGTCAGCAACTTGCCAAGGCCGAAAGCTTCTCAAGATCAAGTTAGATCTCAGCAGCCAGTCAGAATAGTTTCGCATTTACAACCTTCATTGTCTTCACAATCTCGACCGGCACAACTTCGCCCTGTACCAGTCGATAACACTGCCGCTTCGTTACCGTCATCTCGTCCCTCCTCGCCTCTTGTAGCCACATCATTTTCAATTCAGTCACGTCCTCCGCAAAGGCAGCGTATCAACCAAGCAAGGGAACAGGCGGAACCTCGTTTGCCAGAGGAAGAGATCACCACGACGGAAGCGAGTACGACTACCACCACCACGACCGAAGCTCCGATTGTGTATCCTGAAACTAATTTCAGTTGTCTTGGCAAAATCTTGGGTGGTCTTTACGCCGATGTCGAAGCTGGCTGTGTCATGTTCCACATATGCTCGCTTGAGCTTGATGGCAGGTAAGTGTCGTTTGCCCTTGTATTATAATTGAAGACAGTTCATCAAAGTGCAGAAAAAGTACGTACTTTTTAATAAATATCACTTATTTACTTCGGTGAATTTCCATACATTCGGGTACGCTGTAAATTAATAAGAGGTGTCGTGCCAGTGCTAAATTTAATCTATTAACTAATGCGTTTTCAGTTTTCGAATATAAATTTAATTTTATCGATTGAAACAAGTTATACCACGCGGTTAGTGAGATTTGGCAAAGTTACTTTGCGTTTTTAGCCACGCCCATGGGACTCCTTACGCTGGTTTGACTATAGTAGGATTAAATAATGAGATCATTGAACATGGAAAGGGACACAAGTCGTATAATGATGCTGGATGAAAGGAGCATGCTAGTCACAAAAGAGTGGGGAGAGTGTAGGCGAGAGCGTCCGATGCTATAATCCAAGTTCTGCTTATCTATTGGAGCTGACGACCGTCTTACATAGACTTCAAAGTCCAGGCAGTTTGCCAAGTATGGTACGCATAGTGATTGAAATCCAGTCCACAGTAGTGTACGCTGGAAGTCGCATGCAACGTCACATGGTTTGTACCTTTTTCTACGTGTCGTCTGCTAATCTCCTATTGAGCAAGGGACCTTATGTGGTTACTGCCGGCATCCTATTCTTACGAAAGCGTTTTCAACCGCACGGCTCAAGATTCAGCCCGTCACACGTTCTACTGTTTTTTTTTTTTTTGAGAGCTCTAAATCCCGTCGAATATAAGGAGATATGCAGAAGATTTCTCTCGCTGCACATGCTTAGATTGTCAGCTGATACAACGGCTTGACACTTTATTATTTAATTTAGTCGACATGTTGTGATCCATTTCTTCGTTTTCAGTTCCCTTGACAACAAGTTTTTGTGCGGCAACGGGACCATCTTCGACCAGGAGAGTCGTACCTGCAGCGACCCGGCATCTGTTGACTGCGCCAACGCGGAGAGTTACTACTACCTCAACGATCACCTCCAGCACCCAGGTAATACTTTAGTTAGGCGATGGTGGCGGCACTACAGGATGTCATGCAGGTGCCACTTTCTTTGTATATCGCCCTCATTACATTTTAGGTAACGGTGGCTGGCTGCACAATAAGATAATCATTATTTTGTGCCATTTCTTCGCTAGAGTGGTCCGTCGCACATGGGTTGCATTTGTTTTGCAACCTACCTCATGTTCCTTGCTGTGTCTCGCTTCATACACCGTTGTAGTGGCCAGGAAAATGCAGACTCATAGCCCAAAAGCCCATCCTGTTAGTGGTCGCACCAAGGGCATTCATTTTGAGATTAACGCGTGAATTTCGATCGGAAGTGGTGACGTCACCTCTCATAAGTGAAGCTCCGGACAAGATAAAGCTTATAAAGTTAGCTTCTTCTCTGTGAAACTGTACTTCACTCAGGAATGAGAAAGTTCTACACGTTTCATTCTTAGCAGTTATCACGGTGTAGGTAAATCTTGTTACTCCACTGTATATTAAAAAGTACGACTTGTATAATAGTTACCAGCTCTAATGTCGCTGAGTGCAGTCGTGAGCCGCACAGAGGCCATACGATGCCAAATATTCAAGGTATTCGCTACCAAAGGTGTTCCATCACTCACTGGGCGTATTCATGTTTAAGTGGTGTTGAGGCTCCCAGATTGTACTGGTGTCAGTTAATTTAAGGTACCTGCAAGTTCGATTGGGCTGCGAAGTTAAGTTCTTTAGCGTTGACTTGTCCGAAACTTCAGACAGAAGCCCTTGCTTCGACCCCTTGATTCACATTTCAGTCGCTGACCGTTAAGTACGGCACTCGATTACCTGTCAGAGTTCCAAGAACTCGAGCTACGTAAAATGGAGATTTCAGTCAGCTCTACACAATCGTACTGCTTCTAACATCTGCTACGCTAATTAAAGTGGCGAAGCCAAAGTTCCAATCTGCATTTCCAGACAAGCAGAGTGGGTTTTATCACTTAGATGGCCCACTCGAACGTGACCCGTGTATTACCCGTGATTGTACTCGTTTTGATACCTAAAATATTATGCAACACTTGGATGTACTCCTACTGCTGTCTACTATATCATGTTATTCATACGATATCGTACCTCTTGCCTTGGGTTGTATTATGTTGAATTTTTATTATTAACCTACACGGTGGGGGGATATTATCCTATATTAAATAATTTCTTGTTCTTTACTTTACGGAATGTTTTTTCTTAGTAGTTGTATGTGTTAGTAAAAGTAATTTTTCGTTCACAAATGTGATGTAATTTCTCCATAACGGGGATTATATAATTGTGTTAAGTTAAGTTGTTTATGCTTGAATTTTTTATCACTCAGCAGCGAAGCGAAGAGCGGCGATACTGTTTTCACTTACGGTTATATTTGTTGGTCTGTCCATCCAAAAAGAGGTAGGAGTTGAGCCATCATCACAATCTTTTTCATGCAGTCTGAGTTGGCCAAGATGTGAAAAATGACAAAAAAGCTGGCGTTAGCTGGCCATCAAAGATGACGGCGTTGAATTTGTATCTCCTGACTCAACACTTTCAGTTCCTCCTCCTCTCTTCTCCCCCTTTTTACCGCAGGTGACGATGTGTTTTCTTTCTTTCTTTACACCAGGAGGCGTTCTAGTAATGTGTGTGGGGTAACAAACACTTTTCAAAAGAGTGAGCAAAATTAATGTGCAGAGTATGAGTTTGAGTTTGCCATGTCTATCAGTTAAACAGAATAACTGTTTTATTGTGTCTTTAATGCTTCTTTCAGCGTTATATTTTTGCATATATAGCCATTCCCCAGCATTTCGAGATTTTCCATGATGAACATTTTGCATTCAAAGGAAAATTCAATCGGTTTTCGCTTTCTGAGTATCTCTGGGCAAATTGGTGAAGTCGTTATATTTGCGGTGTAATGTAAATGACAATCATGACCCCCCGTCCCATGCCATGATGTATTTCACGGTCCATTTTATTTCTAGTTCCCGTTGCGCTGAGTACGCTCCTACCTGAAATCCAATTTGACTTTCCGCGACTTGGAAGCGCCGCACAACCAACGGTGAGCGTCTTCCGCCGCCCTGACCTTCCTCAGCCGCTGCAACAAGAGCCACAGCAGCAGCAGCTGTCGCCAGCAGCGCCTGCATTGCACGACCCCCGCACCCTCTTCTCTACCACCCTCAACTTCAGCAGAAGGAAACGATCCCTCTCAGCCGGTGAGTGTTCTGTTATGATACATTCACGGAGAGAATTCTACTCTTTCCAATCTCTCTTAAGGACATTGCTACCGATTCCTACGTACTGCTAGTTCATGTCAGGGCCACACCATTCACTCTCACACCCACAACTTAATGCAAGGATGTGCAGCTTGCACGTCGTTCCCGTATGTACTAAAAGTCTGCAGCAGGATAGATACGTTAGCTTGCACCAGGGCGAACTGCACATTCTCGCATTGAGTTGTGCGTGTGAATGCAAAGTGTGGTCCCGGTATTGTGACCACTGATTCTGCTGCTAAAATCAGCGATAAGGTTACAGTCGTTCTTCAGCATCACTGGTGGTAAAATTTTAGTTTAATTGGCCTGAGTGGGAGTGAGTACTTGAAACTTGAAAGGATGTGCAATTAATTTATCAATGTCACAAAAATACGCCAAATTTCAAAGCGACGAATGCCGGATCCACGTATACAGGCGTACATAAGTCACCCCCACACATTACCTATGTTCTCAAAGTGCCACTCTCTTTCCATATAGTATTGATTTTTTTGGAAGTCGTTGTAACAACATAGTTCTACAACATTAATTAGCCGTAAGTTAGTTTGTTATTTTTTAGAATAAACCGACCAACGGCCTCAGACCCTTTCCCTGAAACAAGTCAAAGCCTTAGTTTGAGTTTGAAATGAGCAATTGCCGTTAGTATTCATGATATTCACTTTCTTTAGCTAATTTAATACTGATTTTCAGGTCTGAAAAGAAAGAAGTCAAAGCTTGTGCAAATAGACGACTCACTGTGCCGCACTCGCCCTCTGGGGTACCCTGTGGCTGACATAGCCAATGGATGTCGGTCCTTCTCCATCTGCAAGAAAACTCGCAGAGGAGAGAAAGTTCGAGTTACGCACAAATGCAAACGTGGTACCGTCTTCTCTCAACGCTCTAAGAAATGCAAGCTACCGCATAAAGTTCAGTGCGTAAATGAAGTCATTGAGGAATTTTTGTCACCTCGCCGGCAATCGACCGATTTTAATGATGCTGATGAACAATTGGGGATTCCAAAGAAAACAATGGGAGAAAAAAGTGATGATACTCGACGAGTTCCAGCCCAATCGCTGACAAAAGAAGACATGTGGAAAAATGCTAAGTCAAGTAAACGTTGGCGAAGATCGAGTCCACTAATAGTGTCCCGTCGTCTACGAAGAAGCGCTCTTGCTCCGTTGGTCAATAGCGTACACTTCAACAATCGCCTGGATGATGAGAGAATACGCCGAGCCCTTTACAGTCTTGCCGCTTTGCAGGACTGGATGAGGAGTCATGGCTACAGCTCTACATTTCTTGAAATGAACTCTCTTCATCATAACGATGACTCAGGATTCGTAAAAAAGCTCCGAAGCAACGACAAAGAGTTGGCGTCTTTGGGTTATGCTGAATTGTTGCGACCGATGTTATCTAGGAAAAGACGAAGTTCTCTATTCACTCAATTTGGCCCTAGTCCGAGAACAGTGAGCTTGTCCGATTTGAGACGCGAAAGCGAAGGTCCTAGCGTCTCAATTCATGACATCATGGGCACGGTCGATATCGGTCATGTCCATAGCCCCAGAGTTCATACCCCCAGGAACGATGTCAAAATCATCAGCGGGTTCTCTTCAGTTGTAAAATCCGGTGATCAAAACAAAAACAAGGATGAATCAGAGAAAGAAAAGGACAAGGCTTCTTTACTGTCGAGTGGTAATAAAACCGTGAATCAACTACAAAAGAATGACCAGAAAACTAAAGATGATGTAAATGGATTCGTTCCGGTTCCTTCTGTAGCCAGCTCATCTGACCAGTTCCCTAAAGAAACTAGCGTCTCCATTGAAGTTACAACAGAAAATAGGAACGCAATTGATGTATCAAGCTCATTTGCTGGATCCGATAGCTCTACAGTACCGTCCACCCCTGCACCTTTCAGTACCTTTTCTTCAGACTCCGTTGATGCCTTCATTGACATGGCCGTCTCTTCGGATGAGAAAATGATTCCCGCTTCATCCGCAGACTCAGCAACAGCTGTTTTACCCGATCTAGGAACAAGTACAGTGGCTACTGCTGATGTTACAGATTCCATGGTCGTCGATGGTTCCTTCACCGATTCTTCTGATATGTTTTCCGATACCACTCCGTTGCCTGAAAGAACAGATCATTTCTCTGTAGTAGATGAAACTGTCATTGAAGACGACACACTTCAAGTATTGAATTCTGCTCCCGAAACTGAGGGCGACGTGCCTACTGACTCGCCATCTTCAAGTTCAGAATCTGTCACGCCCACCTCAGACATTGTAGAAAGTAGTTCTTCGCCGAACGTGGAGGAAGCAATCGATATGAGTGCGGCCGAGAATGAAGTTCCTGCAGAACCTGCCATTCCAAGCAGTGCAGATGAAGGAGCTGCTGAAGCTTCGGAGGTTGTTGCCGGTGATGCAGCAACTACTGGAGAGTCGGCAGGTAATGCCACCGACGGGCAGACGGAAGCCACTTCCACACCTGCCAGCACTATAGGATCCCTCCCACCGCAGGTTGCCGGCCATTTCACTGAAGATAATATGCCTGAAACGAATTTTACCTGCAGAGATAAGGAGCTTGAGCAGTTCTACGCCGATCCTGAGCTAAATTGCCAGGTCTTCCATTACTGCTCTCCTGGCTTTTCTAAGGATCAGGTGCTGGATTTGCGGTTCTTGTGCACCGGTACGACCTTATTTGATGTCAAAACACAAAAGTGTGGCGACAGCAGCGAAGTCGAATGCGACACTTCTCCTGTCGTATCTTCCACTGCTACTCCCACTACTACAACTCCCGCTGAGAGCACGACGACCACTACAACTACCACTACTACAACAACAACCACAACTACGACGACAACTACAACTACCACAACAACTACTACTCCCCCACCAACAACAACTACCACTACTACAACTACGACAACTACTCCTCCTCCTCCTTCAACTGCTCTTCCGGTAGATGAACATGAAATTGAGATACTTCCAGTACATGAAGGAACGAAAGACTCCAACGGTGCCCTCAAAGAGAAGGATGGTGCTAGTAGCCATAACTGGACGAGCGACTCCAAGACAACAACTAGCTCGTCAGAAGTATTAACTGCAGCAAGCAGAGAGTCTGCTCAACTCAATTCTACGGAGGCTCCTCCAATGGAAGGAGCTCTGACAGTTGACCACATTGAGACTGGGACGGAAAAACCTGTAGAAGAGCTCCCTGAAGTTAGTGATCTAGAAGACGAGCCTACTACTGTTGCGTTCAGCGAGAACAGTGTTGATGGTAGCACCACCGTAACTCCATTAGAAGATGTGACGGAAATTTATTTCCCTGAAAATGCTGAAGCGATTGTTGAAGGCTACGAAACGGAGCCGCTTGAAGAGGAAGTTGTACCTACAGAAAGCCCCGCAGATGACGTAGAAGTTGGAAGTCAGGTTCCTTCAGCAGATGAGACGATTGAAGTATCAGTGTCAGGTTCTACTGCTGACATAGAATCAGATCCAGAGGCCGAAGTTAGTGTTGTTGGTGGCGAACAAAGTGCGGTTGCACCAAAATTCAGTGTATCACTGGACGGCGACAGTGCTGCGTCAGAACAGTTTAAAGAGACTGCAGAATCTGGTGTGGTTTCCTCTACCGATGAATCTGTCAACAGAATTCCTGTTGAAAGTGCGACAAGTTCCGAAATATTACCGAGTACTGAAAGTCCAGATGATGGACTTGATGAGAATCCAGCACATACAGCTGAAGAAGAAATCATGGTGAACTCAACACGAATTTTAGATCAGGAAACCTCAAATGCAGACCAAACGACTTCTAGTGCTGCTTCCACTTCTACTACTTCTAGCGCGGTCATTACTAGCATTCCATCAACCACACCCATGATAAGCGATTCTACTTCTACCATTTCATCTACTACTCCCAGCAGTACGGCTCCATCTACTTCTACCACCACCACTACAACTCCATCTACTACTAGTAGTACCATTTCTTCTACTCAAAGTAACACCGCTTCTTCTATTTCAAGCAGTATCACTGCGTCTACTATGGCTTCTCCATCTACTGTTTCTCACAGTACCTCTCCGTCTACTACTTCTACCATTTCCTCTGAATCTACGACTACGAGCACCACTCCTTCGACCATATCTTCTACTACAACTTCAACCACTACCACTCCCACCACCGCTCCAGCTGCCGCTCTTGAAATTTCTACCACCTCGCCGTCAACTCCTGCAACTACAACCACCTCAACCGACACTTTCACAGACCCGCCCACATCATCTACTACCACAACCAGTGCACCTGAAGGGAATTCTTCCAGTGCTACCGATTCTCACCCGTCTGCACCCAACGCAGCATTGGGAACATCGGTAGAAGCAACTGAAGTTTTGGAACCTTCCGGCATTAGGGAAATTGGTGAAACTAATATTGAGGTAGATTCAACTGTAGCTGTTGACAGTAACCAATCGTTAAATGTTCCAAGTCAACAAAGTCAAGACGTTATTGTCTAATTTTCCCTGCATGACGACTAAATCGTCTACAGATTATCTAATAATTTCCCGTTTGTTATGGGAGATTCACTAACTGCTTGTAACTCATTTAGTATGTTGGAAACCCAGAGCATTCGTGAAACAAACTCACGTTTTGAGTTTCTGAACATTACCAACTCTCTTCGTGCCAAATCCGATAGAGATTCCGATCATACACTTACAGCGAGATTATGCCTCTTTTTGTTTCTCTCAATCTAACCAACTTAGGAGTTATTGCTTTGCCGGCCCTCTCTCTCTGGTAGCAATGCCTTTTTTCTGATCTTAAGAATTTGTTTGAAGTACTATTTCATTTGACAGAAGTTCCTGCACTTTATTGTTGTATAATTACCATTAGCAAATGGCTTCGTACGCCATTGTTTGTTGTTTTTATATGCTACATTTAGGTAACTTGACGATTCCGCGTTTCATTTATTCTGCATATTACTGCTTTTTTAAACCATGAAATATCTTCCATTTCGACTATTTTATATAAGAGTGAATTTGATATATTTTAAAAGTATATAACAGTACTCACTGTTGAGTGGACCTCTGCAGTACTTTCAATTACTGGTTCTATTTTGTTCTCAGTATAAGAATTGATGTTTTGCTAGTATTTCTCTGTACTTACTGTTGAGCGGACCTTTGCAGTACTCTCAAGTACTAGTTCTATTTTGTTCTCAATATAGGATTCTTTTCCGTTTCCATAACTTGTGCCAAACCAGTGAACCTCTTTCTCTACCAGGGCCTGGGTGCTCAAACGCTGCGTAATATGAAGGGTATCATGAAGTGTGCAGTTGCGAGCACAAATGCTTTGTGACAACGGCTAACGTTTGATAGTTTTCTTTAGGAATTTAGCAATTTAGTATCATTCATATTTCTAATGGTACATGTTCCTGGAACTGAACGTTCTGTGTACCCTTAAGTTGAAGTGTTTGAGTAGCCGGGCCTAGAGCGAACCCTCTTGTGTTCGTCCACGAGACTCGAATGTCGCCTGATAGACATAAGCATATTCCTTCTGTGAACGTGCCACTACCTTTTTGATTCACTTTTATTATATACACTAATGAGTGTCAATAGCAGTGGCATTTTTGCGCAGCTCAGTAAGTAGCCTCCTTGACTTAACGAAGTACATCACTCCTACGAGTGTTCCATAAAAATGTATACGCTTTTCTTTGACCGCCGTCGAGCAACAGTCTATTATTGGCGCCACTGCTGTCCGAGTTACAGTCCTGACTCTACTTGCAGTTTTGCGACACTAATGTATATTTATTAATCACCAACGACTGACTTAGTTAGAGCGTGTGCATTTTTGTGTGAGACACCGAATTACTTCTTGGAAGATGACTCAGGAGACCGGTAGTTCTCCTGCTTTAGAGAGTGTGGTGAAACCTTATATGTCTTAGGATTAATGAATTTTCTGTGATAGCCTGCTGAGCTTTAGGGATGAGCTTTAAAATAAGCCATCGTTATCACCTCAGCTGTTGCGATAGAAGCTTTGTGGAGGAGTTAAATTAATGCTGTTAGTTATTGTGTCTGACTATGAAATAAGTTGGTGAATGTTGGTGAGGTTGTGATTAAATGGAAACGTTCTCTATAGCAGGTAACTCTGCTCCCGCAGAAGCGTGCGACATGCACATGTAACGTATTTTTTTATTATTTCAAGCCTTGTTTGCCCCTGTAATAAATATCACTGAATTTCCTGACAACCATAGTAACAATCTTACCGAAAATAATGGGAGGTTTGTGTCTTTGGAAAAACCCTAAGCCTGACCTCTCTTGCCGCTCTCTTTTCTCACTTGTTCTGCGATTCAGTGCGCAGTAAAAGTGAAGGAGATAACGGTAAAGATGCATCAATGGCTCCACTTCTAATTTGAGAGCAACGCCTCAGCTACTTACATTGCTTCGGCTGCCTTTAAAAGAGAAAATACTCTGGGGAGGATGTTGAACTCGGGGCCCACAATTTTGAGCAGGCTTCGCGGAACTTGCAAGTATTTTCCTCAATCATATTGCGTGATGGTATTTAGTGCTTAATTACGCCTGCAAAGCGAGTAGCTTACCGTCTTTGGTTACTCAATTAGTTACTGACGCCATATAAGTAAAGACCATTATTGTGATGAAATTACTATCACATGTAGGTTGATACGCATATAGTCTTGATGAATTATGGCACTTCAGCGGTCTGTATTGCACGTGATTTCACCCGGTTTACTGGTAGACTAAAACAAATAATATATGTGGGGGTCGTGTGAGCAATAGCTTTCAATTTCAGGTAAACTTAGTCAGGGTTTCGCTTTGTTCACGTAGTTTATCTGGCATGTTCTAGCGGAGAAGACTGACATAACGTTATGTTTTTTGCTGACATGATTTAGCCTACATTGAATATTGTTTTGAGCTCTTGCCACATTCTATTATGATTACTAGGTTTGATATTTCATTTAAGTGTCTACGGAATAATGTAAACGTTGTCTGACGTCAGCCTATGTTAGATTCTGTTGCTCAAGTTAAGATGCTCAGTTGTTTAGCAGTCGAGTGCTGTTACTGTTTTTCTGCGCGCTGCTCAAGGTTATTTTTGTTTGTAGCGAAGATGGTAGATATTCGAAAGTTGAATATCTGCTGCTGTGCCGCACCCATTTGGTTCCGTACATGCACGTTGCCTCGCACTATAAGGTCGCTAGTATAAAAAAAAGGAAGTTCAAGTATACAGCACCTCGTTTGCCAAAGACTTGTATTTGATGAAAAGTGAGCAGTTGATTGCTTGCCCGGTCCAGCTGCCGAAACTCTGCTGTGATGCTCTGCAGTATTGGTTAATTGAACCCACAGCTACAATCGTATCAGTCGTCTGTGTTGGGTCATTCGGAACTCCACAGCCAGTTGCCAGACAGAGACCAAGAAGTTTGTTCATAGCCACGCAGCTATTATAATTTATCGCTCTCGGGCAATTGCCATTTGAGATTTAACTGACAGTATATCGAAAAGTCAATCGCGCATTCGCGTGGTACTTGCATTTAGACCAATTTACTTCATGTCTAGTTATCAGTTTTTAAAAAGTTTCATTCCCCTTCTTGCATCATCAATTATTGCGAATTTTTTCCACGACAACAGTCTTGTTCTCACGCTTCCGAGGCTTTATAAATTGCACAGTACAGACTCGCGAATGAATATCACGAAGAGTCTTGTTTGTACGACTGCACTCCCATTTGAGTTCACCATAATAATAACTATGAATATTTTTGAAGGTGCGTAAAACTGTGTCAGAAAATTTAGAGCCGATAGTCTCTGTTCAGAGTGACACTTCAGTGCCGCATTGCAGGAATTTTAGAGCTATTTGTTGGATGTTGAGAAGGATGTACAGCGATTAACTTTTAAGTGTTTAAATAATTGTTGTCATATTTATTATTAGGTTAATGTTGACGCTCGACAACAGTCTAGTTATGCAGTGGCGAAACTCGTGCGGTAATTAGCTGATTGGTCGAGAATTCCGTGACTCTGACGTGTCAACAGGAATTAAATATTCATTGTGAAGGACTTTGTCTAGTTATATCTTTAAGCTTTGAGCCGTCACTGATTCTTACTGCTTTGCGTCTGTTGCTCCAGTCATTCCTTAAAGTACGTAAACCTTTTGAATTTAACCTTTTTTTAAAACGTCAGATCAGTGGACGTTGCAGAATTTGCTGACTACTCGCCAGTTGTCCAGGGCGGAAATATTTTCTTTGTATGCATGAATGTTTGCGTGTCAGTGTAGGGAGTGCATGCGTGTAAATATATTCATTAGTGCCAGAACTGTAGACTACCGCGTAGCTCTCAATAAATACTGCTTTCATTCTAGAGAATTCTTTACTTCTGGGATTGTTTAGATTCCAGTGTACCTATGCATGGGGCAGTATTGCGTTACTAATACTCCCCCGTTCTGAAATAGTTGTTCCACAGTTTGGAGTACCAAGATAAGGGAACAGAAATTCGTGGCTGTGGAACAGTTATTTCAGAACAGAGGGAGCATCAGTTATTTATTTCTGGGCGTGAGCAGAGATTGTCAGGTACACGAAAATGTAGTCCACCCGTGTGATATCTATGTTGTGCACAACCTTCTGTGTACTTTCTGTGTAGTCCGCCCGTAAGATTTCTGTATACTTCAGCTCATGTGTACTTTTCGTATAGTCCAATTATGTATTTTCTGTTTAATACACCTGTGTGCTTTCTCTGTGATACATCCCTGTGTACCGTCTGTGTAGTCCACCTGTGTGCAGGGTGTGAAGTACTTTACCTGTACAATGGTATTGCATAACGCAGGTGTACTGCACAGGAAGTACACAGGCGGTCGGTGTGGTGCACAGAAAGTACACAGGCGGTCGGTGTGGTGCACAGAAAGTACACAGGCGGTCGGTGTGGTGCACAGAAAGTACACAGGCGGTCGGTGTGGTGCACAGAAAGTACACAGGCGGCCGGTGTGGTGCACAGAAAAGTACACAGGCGGCCGGTGTGGTGCACAGAAAAGTACACAGGCGGCCGGTGTGGTGCACAGAAAAGTACACAGGCGGCCGGTGTGGTGCACAGAAAAGTACACAGGTGGTGTACTGCACAGAAAAGTACACAGGTGGTGTACTGCACAGAAAAGTACACAGGTGATGTACTGCACGGAAGTACACAGGTGATGTACTGCACGGAAGTACACAGGTGATGTACTGCACGGAAGTACACAGGTGATGTACTGCACGGAAGTACACAGGTGATGTACTGCACGGAAGTACACAGGTGGTGCGGTGCACAAAAAATACACAGGTGGTGCGGTTCACAGAAAGTAGACAGGTGTACGACACAGAAAATACACAGGTGTACGTACTACACAGGAAGTACCACAGAGAAAGTACAGAAGTACCACAGAGAAAGTACATGGGACGTGTATTGCATGTATGCACAGGCAAAGTACACAGGCGTACTGCACAGGTAAAGTACATAGGCGTCCCGCACAGGGTACTACAGAAAAGGTACATATGTAGTGCACAGAAAGAACACAAGCGGTGTACTACGCAGAAAGCACACATGAGGTACACTAAACGAAAAATACAGGTGGGTTACTACATCAAATATATAACTGGGGAATATACAAACTGAATACTATACAGGATATATGCAAGTGCAGTACTACACAGGAAATATGAGAATGCAGTACTACACAGGAAGCACAGGTACAGGTGAGACTTCAGACAAGGGCGTACAGGTGGACGTGCTACACAGGTATTATACAGATAAAGTATTCCACAGAGCGCAAACAGGTGGGGGTCCTCAACAAGATAGTGTACATGTGAGGGTAGCTACACTGAAGGTATATAAAGTCGGGTACCATTTATACAGTGGGATGTATAGGCAAGATAGTGCACAGATGGGGTACTACACCGGAAGTACACAACTGGGTTACCTGTACTATACATAAGAGTACATAGGTGGGAACTACAAAGGAAGTTCACAAGTGGGGGTCTTGTACACGAGGTAGCTAATACAGATGGGGTATAGCACAGGAGGGAAGGTAGCTACTACCTCAAAAACGAGCATACAGTTGGAGAGGTACACATAAGTATACAGGAGGGACATTACAAAGCAAAGGACGCAGGATGGGTACTACAGCAGAAGAAGATATGCTACTGTGACGTAATTACACGGAGCAGTATACGATTGTGGTGCTACCACTCGAGTAGGGCACTAAATAGCAGGAAGTACACGGTAGTACAGTTAACTGCTACGCATCAAATGCACCACAGTACAGATAGCCCGGTGGTCCTACTTAGTAGTATAGGAGGAATAATTAGCAGTTACTCCGAAGGGATACGTTCAGGTGCTATACGGGAAGATATCGTTGGATACAGTTTCTGTCAGGATTGCGGTCTGGCAGTCACACAGTTTGCTATTTTTGTCCCCCAATTCAATAATGTGTGGGTCACGGCAAAACAAGATCGAAGTATTAACAGATGCCAGAAACAACCTATAACGAGATCGGAGCACCATAATTATTATATACCGTACATACGTGTCATTGATTAGGACAGTTTCATCGTGATCGGCTTTTATTTGTTCCGGAATTAAAGTCATGGCGCTGTTAATGGTGTCGCTACTTTATATCTAGATTCAGGCGTTAATCCCAATCAAATTACTCTCGATGCCGTCTCAAGTTCTGATCCTGCAGACTTACACAGCTGTGTTAATTAAGGTTAAGGTTGCGTAAGACCTTAACACATTCGCTACCAAGACGTTCCACAGGAATCCCTTGCAATATTTGGGGCGGCCGCGGCGCAATCCAGAAATTGAGTAGCGATTTCAGAACTGGGGCGACCCCTATTGTTGGCAGGGAAGCCAGTATTAGCCACCGGTGACTCACATGATAGTGAATGTGTTAAGGGTTTTGGCAACTGTTAAATTCCTGAAAAATCTACCCAAAGCAGCAAATTCAATGTTCACGACTATACGACTGGACAAGTTGAAGCTGTTGAAATTGGTTATCTTCATGATACCTTAAGTCCTGAAATAACATAAATTCCGGAAGGTAAACAAATAATGTTCATCAACGAATGCATTACGTATTTGCTAAAATATAATTATATTATTATATATTATAGTGGCTTGGGTTACTAGCGCCGCAGGCACATATAATTATATAATTTGATTTTACATACAGTACACAGAGTAATTAACAACACAAATATGTATAAGATTAAAGTAGTCGTATTCTCAGCGTAGTGCAGATATATCTTTGGTGTAAAAAGATCACAAGTATTAGAATAGTATAGTATTTGGTCAAGATATATTAGGATATATTAGACTAGCACAGCATTTGGTCAAGGTACTGCAGAAAACCTTGAGTGAAACTCAAAGAAGAGACGTAGAAAACTAGCAGCAGTAACACCATCTTCAGTGAAGCTTTGGGTGGCATACGAGATCATTACAATATTATATCTAAAAGAGAAAGGTAAAACAGCAAAGCTATTTTATAATAAAATGGTGTACAGTTTCATTTTAAAACTTCAGAGCAACCTACATATATTCATATTAATCTCCAGGACTTAGTCAGTAAATGTAGCGTAGGGATCATAAAATTCAAATGCGATTTGAATATTTAAAGAGAAAAGAAATGTTTCACGGCATCATAACAGTATAACTACAGCTAGTTATAAGAAGCCCATGCTCTGCTGTTGATAAATTCATCGCTGAAGCCGCTTGCAGGGAAAGGGCCAAATCTTACATGAACATAACTAGCTAGAACACCTCGTGGCGCATGGCCATTATCCGCGAGAGGGGGGGGGGGGCTGAATAAGCTGAATCAGTAGTTTTTGCATTTTTCATATCTAGGTCAACCCGTGCGACAGCCGTAACCTGTCAACGGACGGTTACGGGGGAGCCTGACTTAGCCTGGCGGACGGGTTTATTGCCAAAAATCTCTATAATTAAATTATTAAAGTTAATTTGTGAACTCGTTTGGGTCTTTTCTTTTTAAAACTTGAAGTTACTTGGGATTTAATAAATATCCCTACATACAAACAGAGAGACCCAAAGTCATTAAGGAACAAAACGGGAGATCGACATAAGTCGACGAAGCAGTTAACAGGTTAAGTTCAAGGTTAGTGAGAAGGTTGGCTGGCGCAGCGATTTTAAGCCTCATCGCGCCGAAGGTCAAATATTTTGTCTCGGCATTTCTACCGGAAGGTCGTGAGTGACGGCGAACTCACATAAGTGAGTGCTGTGTCTTAAATTTCTAAAACACGCGCATCACCAAACCTACACGGCTCGGCTGACCGAATACGCTCAGCTGTGCGGTACCGAGCAAGAGACGAAAAGCGAATAAGACAGAAGAAAGAAACGCCCATGCGGCTGGCGCATCCCGTGGCCCTCTGTAGTGGCGAAGGTAGGAGTCCCGCGGGAAAAGCTCGGCCACCTCGATCGACGCGCGTGGGAACAGCAAGGCGGGAAAGAAGGGCAGCAGGAGTATGAAATCGGAAGGAAGCAAAGTGGTCACGAAAGACTCCTTCCGAAAGCCAAGCTAAGAGATAAGGTAACCAAGAGGGTCGTCCTGGGGTCGCTGCTCTCTACGAATATAACATTGGATGGGCGAACTCAACCTAACCCTATGGCCCAAGCAAGAAGATGCATTAATACGGTCAAAAGAATCATTCGGAGTTGGAGAAATAAAATGTGCACCGCGAGCTAAACAAGCGACATCACCGGAGGCCAGCCCAGGCTAAGTGTTCATCCTTAGGATGTAACTCTGTAGAACACAGGACGGATGAGTCTGTAATATGATGGATGGATGAGTCTGTAATATGATGGACGGATGAGTCTGTAATATGATGGACGGATGAGTCTGCAATATGATGGACGGATAAGTCTGTAATATGATGGACGGATGAGTCTGCAATATGATGGACGGATGAGTCTGTAATATGATGGACGGATGAGTCTGTAATATGATGGACGGATGAGTCTGCAATATGATGGATGGATGAGGCTGTAATATGATCGATGGATGAGTCTGCAATATGATGGACGGATGAGTCTGCAATATGATGGACGGATGAGTCTGTAATATGATGAACTGCTGAGAAACAATATGTAACAAGGTACATACATACAAAGACATTCCAATTAAATAATGGATTATTGTTTTGAATAGTTTCAGCTTCCGAGAGAAACGTGAAGCTCGTGCACGAACTTATTCCCTCACAGAATCACCGCGCATGGGGATAGCAAGTCTCAATAGAAGAGGGAGTACCAATAAGGCATCATCATTAGGTGTAGGCGCAGAAGGAAGCAAAGTAGGTACGAAGGAACACCATCTAATAACAAAGGATGTATGAACCTACATATTTAACATATCTTTCTAGCGTATGGGCCGGGCCATCAAGTTTAACAGCATGCACAGACTTGAGTTTTTCCAGAGGTTACTGGGTGGAAGGCGGGAAAAACGACGTCTAATTACAGCATAAGAATTAGGAGGCGTGTAAGGGAGCTCAGCAATATCAGACAACAAATCATCAGAACAGACGCGAGGAAAAAGAAGGGATATTTGGAAGGTAAGGGAATTACCCAATTGCAGAACTAACTATTTCCGAACAAACAGTTATATTTGATGGGATTATTACTTTCACCTATTAAAATAATGATGTTTGTTCGGAAATAGAGTTAGTTCGGCAATTGGGTAATTCCCAAAAATTAAAAATACAGAACCCAAGCACGACGGTGTTCCCACTAAATAGAACCACGCGCAAGCGCATAGACAGCAACGCGAGAAGGAAGAGAAATAACAGAAACAGTGACCAGTTGGAGAACGACAAATGTGATAGTGGGCACAAAGAAAATGCGTCCTGAACGCCTAGCTTCTTGCAAGCTGAGGTAACCAGCGGAATCAAGAAGTGTTTCATATGAGACCAGAAAGTAGGGAAAGCGAGATCAGAGAGCAGCACAAATTCACAGCTGAATCGCGACTCTCAGTCATGAATTATTATTGTAATCTGCCTTACTCGAGCGAAATGCACTAT
>LQNS02278165.1:8771862-8785137 GCA_001587735.2 Parhyale hawaiensis
ACAGTTGCGAACGTGTGTACGTACTTAAGCTGGCTACTCAAGTACTTTACTAAAGCAACACTGGAGAAAATGTCGCAATATCAATCACTCCAAAGTAGGAATTCGTCGAAGAGCCTCAGAAGACCAGCAAAATTGATAAGGTACGTCACGACTAACTAAACGGTCTTGTGAACTGCTTCAGAGAAGCTGCTCCAGTTTCAGATGAGAAGCTGGTGCCGCGACTGCAACTACAGAAGACGCTGGTAGGTGTTCTCTTCTATTGTGATGCGGTACTTCGCGTGCAGCAGCAGGCGCACCATACTGTCGGGGTCCCGCGCGGCCTCATATGCCACCACCGCCTCTCTGTAGCTGCCCTCTGATTCCTTAGCCTTAGCGTACTGGGCACATCAAAAGTCAACATTATACTCTTGACCATTTTATCAAGGTAGTTGGGGCGTGGTCAAATCCTTCTACAGCGTTGATAATTCTATTGGTATTTCTGAGATTTTTCTATGCACAGGTAGTGGGTGGGGCTAAGATATGGGCCGGATAAAATCTTAGAAATGCCCATAGAATTGGGAACGCTGCCCATGCCCTAGCTGCCTTGAGGAAATAGTCAGAGTATAGCACATGTTATATTGAAATAATTGAATGTAGACCATCATAGCTGTGTTTGACTCCTTAGCGCACTGGCGACATTAAGATGTATACACATTAGCGGACAGACACACAAGCAGTTACTAAAAATATTCACTGCGGTGATGAATAGGGCGCGACAGTTCATACATTAAATACACACGGCTTATGTTGTCTATTTTGATATTAAATTTTTGTTGATCGCAAAATGTCTTATTCAGATTCTATAAGAAATATCCGCATTTGTAAATAGCTAGAGTAAGAAACAACACACTGATATTCATTTTTTTCTGTAACTTAGCTACTAGGAGAAAGGCTCACCCGATGGTGCTCACGAATTTGGTGTAGGATAACATGTCTAGCACCCGTTCACCGTGCAAGTAGCCGTCCACTTGGCACAAAAACTTCCTGTGTGAAACCTAGCAGTGCTAGAAAGCCGTACGTAGGCTCAAACTGTAGGCTACAACTTAGCTCACAGCTTAAGCCTATCTACGACTTTCTAGCACTGCTAGTTTTCACACAGGAAGTTTTAGTGCCAAGTGGACGGCTACTAGCACGGTGGATGGGTACTAGACATGTTACCCTATGTATATTTATTTCTAGGTTGAAAAAAAATTCATTAACACCTCAGTGTTCTTCCCTCTGGGTTTATGGATACATCAACTTTACCTTTATGTTGCGTCTCTCGTATCAGAAAGCTGTACATGAGGGAACCTTCAATGCGGAGAACTAATGAGAAGAGGTAATGAAGGCTACAACAAAATATTTAAAATACTTTTAGAAGCAGGCCCAGCAGGTTTTCAGCAATCAGAGTTGTGGAGTCGGAAGATACAAAGGCCGATACAGACTTGCACGACCAGCAGTTATCCGACTCCGACTTCTGACACCCAATAACCTCCATCGCCTTACGACTCAGACTCTGATTTCTAGAATTATTGGGAGTCCGACCCCTGCTGACCCCACCCAAAAGGTTTCGACATTTTATGACTGAGACCCTGTAAACACATAAGTAATACAATAGCAAACTGACCTGCAGGTGGATCTTGGGGGCAGTGATGTTGGGGAGCAGCGAGCCCACTTTGCTCCAGTTCTTGAGCTTGATGTAGAGGCCGGCAGCCTTCTCGTACTGACCACTGCTCTCGTATAGCGCCGCTGCTTCTACGTATTGCTGTATATTTAACAGGTCCAACTATTAGCCTCTCAATAGAAGAGTCCATTACTTAACATTAGAAGTCAAATTGCATTTATATATTTGGTAATTGCCTGATAAGTGATACAGTAAGTGTAGACAATGTACAACTAAAAAATTTAAAAATTGCAGCAAAAAAGTTTCAAACTAAAAATAGTACCTAACGATGGCAGTAAATACCGTAACTAAAAATGTCAGCAACAGGACAACAAGTTACTTACCTTCTTGCTCTCCAATATGTCGGCGCACTCACGCTTGAGCGGCTTGCTGTTCAGTTCCGTGGCAATGTTGACACCGCGGCGAATATCCCCGCACCTGATCAACAAGACAATATTTAATAGCATTATTGTACTAGTGCCGAACTGTTGAGAGTAACTTCTGTACCTCGTTCCAAGCTTAAAAGATGCGACCACATGAAATCCATGAGACGATTTGCGAAATGTATAAGGTACTGTGTTCCATTCTAGATGTGATGTGACTGCACTCACGGGACGTTCACCAAAGTCTTAATGCAGCATAATATTCCCCAAACGTTTAGAGTTAAACTTGAACTGCGGCACTATGTATGAGGTAGCATGTAACTCAATTTACGAGACAGATTTCGGAAACAGCCTTGCATGAAAACGAATGATGTCTTTCCCTGCACGGCGTTTATAGTTGAACCCACCTTCGCCACTAGAACTTCCCTAAGTTACGTAATACAAGTAGCTACATAAAAGCACCCAGAAGCCATGAACCAACCACACCAGTTACAGGAACAACACCCTCATTGGAAAAGGAGTGATTAGTGGCAATTTTCTAGGTTGCACTTTTTTCAAATTTCCCCCACTGGAAAGCTTCTCAAACAATTCATGTTTTGGGCACGGTAAGTATACAGTTTCGGGCCATTGCGACTAAAGTTTTATACTTTTCCTCTTGAATTTAGTGATTTGGTCCACATTCAGATATTTAATCGCTTCAAGGTTTAATCATGTGAAGATCAGTAGAACGAAGCCGCAGCATCATCTGAGCTGTTACATCGGCACATACTTTTTACTGAAGGGATCAAACATGCTGCGTTAACTTAACTTAACGAGGATTTTGAGAAACAAGCCTCCGAGTTCTCTAACCTTCTGCTAAGCACTTCACTAGAGCTTCCATAATAAACCGACGCCATCACTTTATCGTAAATAGCACCATGAAAACGCAAGGAAATGGTCTTTTACAGCCGTATCTTACTAGGCTGTTTCACTCCACACAAGGACTTTTTTCTCTTGTCGTTTTCAATCTAGCGTGACATCTAATCCTGAGTAGGAGACGGATTAGCCAAAGATATTCAACATCTTCTCACAACTAAGAACCAACTTCGTACAACGAGGTGTAGCCACTCCGTTTACGAACCACTTGAGTCACCACGTACGAACTGTGACCTCCTAATACAGCTGTGACACTGTCCTTCCACCAGGACATTATCAATAGAGCTATTCGTTCGAGAAATAAAAGTTTACTTTAGTTGCCAATAGCTTAAAGACACTTTACTCGGTAATTTCGGTCGGTTTCGTATTATTTCACTAGGCGCTTAATTTCCCACCCTCAGACCTCCCGCCTATGTGGCTTAGGAAGTTGCATAACATAGAAAAAATTAAAAAATTATTATGAATCTCACACCCTTACAACAAGTTCTAAATCGAGGTCGAGTTTCAAAAACTTCGAAAAATTAGAAATAAAAGTTGCAGAGAACAAATTGAAAAGTGTTAGTCAGACTGGCAAGTCAAATTTCAGCGAGTAAAGCTGCCGATAGCAGCAAAGAGATTCTACCAAGCGGAGGGACTCAGTAGTTACAATAGAAATGGTGGGAAGTAGCAAGAATAGAATGTTAATATAATCTTTCGTTATCATTTTTCGGTAAATTCCCAATTACTTTGCAAATACACAAGTTTGCGTGTTGTAAAACATTTCAACAAATAAAATGCAGCGAAGCTATATCCACCTCCATGTACCAACAGTAGAATATATACTTAACTAGAGCACTATTGAGAGCGCATCCCTACCTCTGCCAAGGAAAGCAACGGTAACGAAAAATCAAATTGGTTCTGAAACCATGATTTTCTTTGTATCAATACCAAAATCTAATCATTTAGGCTTTTGATGGCATCAACAGTTTCTGTAATTTTCTTGAGGATGCGGTCACAACATTTTGAGTTATGCTGCTAACAAAGAAAATGACAAACTTAAGTCAAACACAGAAACGGACAAACCGATCATCACAAAAATTTAATCATTTATGTCTTTTAGCATTAATAACAATTCCTGTGAATTTCATACAGATCCATCCATAATTGAGTTATTGCGCAAACAAGCATAAAAATAAGCACAGTGACAAACAAACGAACAAATAGATCATCACAAAAATTTGGTCATTTGCTCTCCGTAACATACTTAACAACTCATGTAAATTTAATGAAAATCCGTCCATAACTTTTTGAGCTATGGTACTAGGAAAAAAATAGGCAAAAAACGAACGGATTTCTACCATAAGTTAATCATCTGTTCCTGTTAACCTGCCAAACGATCCCTGTAAAGTTCGTAAAGATTCGTTAATAACTTTTTGAGTAATCTAGGTGACAGGCAAATAGACAGGCAGACAAACACGACAAAAACATAACCACCTTGGCGGAGGTAATTATGACTATGCTACCAACTCAGCGTACCCGAAGTGTTTAATAAACCTTGTTTTACTCGGGCTGCACATTTCTATAAGCGCTACAATTATCCTTTGTCCTGGCGAGGCAGCACAGCCTGAGTAAGACCACCGCCACACCAGAGCAGCAAGCTAAGTGAGATGCAACAAAAGTGTTGTGTGAAAAACCGTTACGTCGGTTACAGCAATCCACTGTCCCCACAGACGCAACCCAGATCCTGCGACACACCGTGTATTCCTATCAGTCACGAGCAACACGTCTCCCGCAAAAATCGAATTGCCTTGCTTAAGCGCTGATGTAGCCCTGGACTTAGATAGGTTCAAGTATTGCGCAGAGCACATACCTGAGGGCAGTACGAGCAATGCCAGCCTTACAGGCCGTGTTGTGGTCCTCAGCGCCGCCGGAGTTGACGATGCCTCGCTCGTAGTGGGTCAGGGCGCCAGGGTAATCCCCTCTGTTGGCATAGGTAACATCTCTTACAGAAAAAAATGGCGTTGTCTTGAAGGAATAGTATGGCTTGAAATATCGTTCAAGAAGTACGCTGGTCCATATATACATATGCTTAATACACCCTCTGTTCCAAAATAGGTGGGCCAAAACGACTTGGAAGTTGTGCCGAAATAATGGTTCCATTGGATAAAAAAGCCAGCAAAACGAATAGATTCGAACCATCCACAGGCACTAATTGAGAGAGTGAACGTGATAAACCTCTTTGCGAAAGTCCGACACCGTGAACCTTTCAATCACGAAGCCGTCTGAAACTTGATTTTCGCAACACGTACGCTTCCAAGACACAAACTTTCGATCGTTCCAGCAGTGCCTACACCACGGCATTAGGTTCATTATTTGTCAGTGCATGCTTTTCACATTTTTGGCCAGCATTTCTACTATTCTTTCTCTGTCTGTATCTCTGTTTTTAAAAGCGGGTGGTCTTGAAGAAATTGAAGTTTATTGTATTACAAAAGTGATCATAACTTTCGTGTGAAACTTTGAGCAATAGCTAACATTAATAACTCGTGAGCACCAATGCTATTTTGTTAATTTAAACAGCAAATCATTTGATTTAGATAATTGCTAAATTCTGAATATATATATTTCCGGACGTGGAATAACAATATATTTCGGAATAAAGGGAGTATAAAGTTTTAAAGTAGCTATATTACTTTCCAACTGGATCTGTGGTTTTATTGAACAGATCCTAAACGTGTTATAGATACAAATTAAGATAATTTCCATTAAAGGTTCTTATTAAGAAGAGAATAGCAAGGGTAAAAACTCTCCAAGAAAGCATGATTGATGTTTTAAAAGGAAACTAAAGTTCATATCCATAAAATTTTAACGTTTCAGCCTTCAAGGCCATCATCAACATCTGGAATTACAAAAATGAAAAACATTTTAGCAAAATTTCATCTATCGTTACTCTATATACTTAAAAATTCTTGCTAAATTGTTTTTCATTTTTGTAATTCCCGATGTATTGATAATGGCCTTGAAGGCTGAAACGTTCAAATTTTATGGAAATGAACTTTAGTTTTCTGTGTTATAGTTATAGTCAGAAAGTTTAAGCCTCAATTTCCAAGCAGAACGATATCACAGAGGAAAGACCAAGGGACATATAGTATGTCGATAGAAATGGGGAACCCATGCACGAAGGTGTTCCCACACAGGATCAACGCGCATGGGAACAGCAAGTCGGGAAACAGGAGGAAGAATAGAATGAAGCATGAGCAAGTAGGAGTATGAAATCGGGAAGGAAGCAAAGTGGGCACGAAACACAGACATCCCGAAGGCCTAGCTAATGGGTAAGGTAACCTAAACGAGCCTCCTGGGGTTGCTTGGCCCCATAGCATAAGATGGGCAGACCTAACGAACCTAACCCTATGGCCCATCCTGTGCCGCCTGAGGGGCCAAACGCGTTATACCGTACGTCAACACAACACCCCCAAAACGAAAAAGCGGAGGCAATCACCTCTTTCAGACGTATGTAAACACAAGCTACTCAGAGAAAATGCACGAGAGGTAAATTCATTAAAAGAGTGAATAAAAGCTACTCATATCTCGAGCTGAAGCGTTATGGGGCTGCAGGAAACAGAACAGAAGCGGAGGTGAGCACATCAAATATTTGCAGCACATAAAATTTTACAAAAACATGCGAACCCAAGTCGACCAGCACGCATATTGCACAGGTATGTAATAGGTATTATACGAAGATTTAAGCCTCCCCCAATAAGTACTGAGCTTTTCTAAGAGATGAAAAGGAAGGGACATATAGTATGTCGATAGAAAAACGGGGAACCCATGCACGAAGGTGTTCCCACACAGGATCAATGAGCATGGGAACAGCAAGTTGGGAAAGAAGAGGAAGAACAGACAACAGTACGATCAGAAGGAGTATGAAAGTGGAAAGAAGCAAAGTGGGCACGAAAGAAAGACGTCCCGAAGGCCTAACTAATGGCTAAGGTAACCTACACAAACCCCCTGGGGGACGCTACTCCCATAACATAGGATGGGCGAACCTAACCCTATGGCCCATCCTATGCCCCCGGAGGGGGCATATTGCACAGTATATGAAACATCCGTAATATGAAAAGGAAGGAGTAATATCCGCAAGAGCTGATGATTGTGACAGAAGTGAACAATGTCACTAATATTCTTTTATGGTGAAACAAACCGACATCACCCGAACAGCTTGCCTAAGTTCTCACATTCATACATGTAGCTACTTACTGTATATTGAAGTAACATTTTAGTAGGCCTTGTAGACCCAAGCAGTGCAACATATGAGCACAGGTGTGGAGTCCAACAGGTAATTACGCGAACTTGAGGAAAGAAAGGTAAAGTAGGGTACCTATCTGCTTAGGTGTGGAAGTCGAGAGGTACTTACGTGAATTCGAGCTGGGCAGCGTACTCCCTGGCAATGTAAGGTATCTGCTGGGGAGCGAGCTTCCGGGCCAGCTGGAGCGCAGGCTCCCACTGCAGCAGGTCTCTGCGCATCTCCAAGGCACACACCGGACTGCCAGACGACAAGTAAAGCTCCTGGGGAATATCGCTACAGTAAGTTAGTGAATTGGAAATACGGTACGCAGTTTCTAATATATAATAGTATTTTCTTCCAGACGAAAGCTGTTAGTGACTAGCTTCGAGTCCAAAAGAATTGAATTTGATAAATAGCTACACGTGCAAAAGAAAAAAACTTGTCTAAGCCCTCTACCAACAAAATATTTTGTGACCGCATGTGTTTTGCAAGACTCGCAGACGCGACGTCCCCATCTACATTACACATCATAATGTAACTGAGTACTGCGCTTCTGCGTCGTTGGTCTATCCCACTCCACTTCGCAGCGTTTTCGACCTTCTGCTTCCTCGCCAGTGGGCGGGCCAAACGGAGCTTACCTTCTTCTTCTTATTATTATTATTATTATTATCGTATAACACTTTGTTTAACTTCCTTAGAGCTCACCTTCCAACTTATGCGACCCGCTCCCATATTCTCTGCCAGGCCCGAGCCAAAATCACCAAAAATATTTCTGCGGAGCGTTGCAAACCCCAAGGTTGCATGTGCTGCTTCAGTATCACCCACCGCTCTAGATCAACTCGGTCAAGAGGTTCTCGCAGATAAAGTAGGTAACTTCATTTATTTCAATACGGGTTGTAACAAACTTTTTGGTTTACGATACCCCAAACAAGGTTATAATTTCTACACGCCCTTAGTTTCTCCCACGACTATACCTGGGCCAGTGTGAAGTCCCCCAGGAACATGGCGATGTGGCCACTGAGGAGCTTGGGATCCTCCACGTCCTCTATGGACTCCAGTGACCACACGAGGCCCACGTCCCCCAGCTGGCGGTACACGCGGACACCTGCACACGAGACGCGGGCTTCCAAGCTGGCTTGATAATCTTCAAACGTCATCTACTCATAACTTATGAAATAACAACGATAGAGCTTCCAAAGTCTTCAAAACTTTGGCTCGGCAACATGCCATCGAGGTGGGTATAAATAAACACAGTGCCGTAAATACCAAGTTCGGATGCAAGACCAGTGACTAAAAACACTAACGTTAATCTGGCATCTCTTATGATGTGGAAAGAATCTAAAAAGATACAACGGCAATAATTCAACACAATTACGCAATTTACTAGAGAAATGTTCTCTCTCTGATACAGAAGCATATAGGTATACACATCGCTACAGTATTATTTTAAGCCTCTGTAATTAGTAATTTTCCGCTGCGATGATTTTTCATAAAAGGAAATACCGGTACAAGGGATACGTAGTTTGTCAAAAAAAATTGGAGAATTCAAACATTGAGGTTAACTTTGCATTAAAATGGCAAGTTAAGGAAAAAAATTCCGATTGGGAAGGCCTTTGATGTATTTTTCCTACTGAGCCCACTTCATTTCCTTCTTTTATTGACCGTCTTGGTCAATAAAAGAAGGAAGTAAAGTGGGCTCAGTAGGAAAAATACATCAAAGGCCTTCCCAATCGGAATTTTAAGGTATTAATTGATTTCGCTAACTGTATAGTCGTAAATAACGGATCACTGTTTATGACTTTCCGGTACGGAATTATGGCTAAGGTTACCTACGGGGTCCCGGGACTCGTATGGCACGACTCACGAGAAAATGGGAAAGGCGAAACAAACTAACATAAACCCATAGCCGGTTGCTCGTCCTTCGTCGTATCTGAAGTAGAATTTGAAGCTTGTAAGTGACGTTGTAGACGTGGATCGCACACAGAAGCAGAACCGACTAGTGTCCTACGAGGGACGAGTGTCTCAGTACTTTTGCAATTCTTATGCAGCAAAATTGATCAGGACTGTACGATGGCACAGAGAAATTGATCAGACGACGGTAGCTACGGGGAAACTGATCAGACGATGATATATAATGGGAAACTGATCAGACGATGATATAGGGGGAAACTGATCAGACGATGATATAGGAAACTGATCAGACGATGATATAGGGGGAAACTGATCAGACGATGATATAGGAGGAAACTGATCAGACGATGATATAGGGGGAATTGATCAGACGACGGTACTACGGAAATGATCGATCAGATGATGGTAAGTAGAACTTCAACATACGATGGCACAAAAGGTTAAAAAATCGGGCACTGACCCAACTCAAGATTGAGACAGGCGAGGCAGGCTCGACCTAACGTGTTCCAGTCCTCCTTCTTGTTCAGCACCTGGCAGATGGCGCTGGCATCTTTGAGCCTGTGGGCATCAACTGAAATTAACCCAGCAGCTGCTGAATAAGTTGAACAATCGTACTCGCTAATGGATGTAGACTAGCAAAAATAACACAATGCCACTCGGGCTAGTGGCTATGAAAGCGGAGATGGTGAACAAACCTAAAGCTAGAATTTTGTAACCTTTTTAGGAACTAGAGAACGACTTCAGACAGACATTACTCTAATACCGGTCGCACAGTTGGGTGCGGCGTCTTCTAATTCTTATGAGTTCCCCACGCTACAGTTCTTCTAATGAGACTTGGTATATTTCTTTGTGAAATTCACAACACCCAGCTTCACTAGTACACCTCAAATACGTGAGACTGTGAACAATACTTTATAGCTACCAGTCAGCCTAAAATCAAATTTTTTATTCAATTGAGGAAACATTATTATTATTATTCTTTGTGTAACCATTGTAGCCGCTACTCAGGCGTTCCAACAGAGAAGTTCGTGAAGTATTCAAATACCACATAATTTGTCGCGTGGCCTACGTGCGCTACTACGGACAAGGAAACAAGGCGCAAAGCACGAAACTAAGAAGAGGAGAAGACAAAAGGGAGGTAGATGAGTTTCACGGAATAGGTTGGTTATCTCGATAGCAGCCCACCTCGCAGATCAGAAAGGGATATGTAGAGAGTCCACCTAACTTCACTTCAGAAAACTAATCTCGTCAGCAGGAACTGCGGTCAGTTGCACCATCTCCTGCGGTAAAGGCATTCGGGACAGCCCTTGGGTTCGCGAGGCCCTTATATATTGTGGCAGAGAAAGGGCCCGCCGGAATATACCCGTTAGGGCCCTGAGGAAACACTGCCAAGGGATACGATAGTAACTATTCCTACGCGAAGAACTTTCGTGAGTCAACATTTTATCGCCTCGACCCAGTGACGCCTGTCGAATGTGCACGTGTGATGGGGATGAAGACGAATATACCCTTCACTGCCAAGGAAGGCATTTCGTCACGTGCCAACGTATATACCTATCACTTTTCTGCGAAAATTGATATTTAAAGGTAAAAGTACAGGGGCTAATAGGTACACATTGAGACGGTCAGCATCGTTACAATGAAATTAATTGGTTGTAGTCTTCTGTTTCAGTCATCGAGGTCTTTTGGGAATATACGCTGAGCGGCTTATGCCAACCCCTTCACAGTGGAGACTGTTGGGATGCCAAACTCGTCGGTCAGACGGTGTTTTATACCCTGAGGTCTGTCCAGGAATTCATTGTCGGGATTCGTATTTGGAAGTGTGAATCAGCAGGCGTTTAGGTCAGCAGTTGATAACTATCTGATAGATCTTCTGTAGCAGCGTTTCGGGATCCCTGGTGTTACATAAGGCTTCACATGAGTTTCATTACAAGTTCGTGAAATCTGGAGGGCGTAGATGTTAATAAAAACCATAACAATAAACCTGCGCAGTTTGATGTTCTTTTCGAGCGCAGTGCGCAGCTGCTGGTCGGTGTAGTCCTGGATGTTGGTCTCCATGTCGTGTGAGGACAACATTAGCGACGTCGTCTTGCCGCCGGTCGTTTGCAGCGTCAACTGCACAGCCAAAAAGAGCGGCACATGAACGGACCTTACAGAGAGGCCTCCCATACATGGGTACGAATTTACCTCACGCTGTGCCGTGAGCAGCCCACAGCTTGTGGGGTCAACTGCGCAGTCCAAAAGGAGCCGTTTGTAGAGAGGTTACAGACTTTGGGGTCCAGCGTGTTTCAGACTGATTGGACTACAAAAATATCAGACTCCTTGGACTACAAAAATATCCGACTCCTACCTATACCAACTTCGACTCACTCTCTTCTAAATAAGCTCATTTTTACCGACTCTGACTCCTGGGGTCAGTCTGGTACAGACTCCGATTCCGACTCCTAGCTCCAAAAATATCTGAATCGACAATTGTGGCTTGTGGAGGATGCAGTAAAAATTCCTCAGGCGTTACTTCTAGACTAAGTACCTCTTAAAGTTTTAATTGTTGGCACAAGTAACTGGATAAGTGCTGCGTAACGCACACAGCTGTTTGCTAGCCGCCTGTCAAAGGCAACCACGCATGCAAGAGACCAGGTTCTAAGCCCTACGCGGCTAGCCCACCTAGAACGACACAAGCGGGTCAGTTTGGTATTAACTTGTACAGATCTTCCGTCTTAATTAAGCGTTTGATCCGAAATAGTGAATCGAAACTTGCAAAAAAAGTCCCATGCAAATAAATACTAAGAGGATAAAACATAATATCAAACGCACAGTGCCGATCAGAGAAGCCCTCAAGTCCTATGTATGCTAAGACTACTTCGTACAAGGCATATATAATACTTCCCTCATATTAATTTACTACGCGATAAATCTACAACACAATACAGTATAGTTAACTACGAGATAAATTTAAAAGGCGGTGAATCTGCCAGGTGATGAATTTACCAGGTATATAATGACTTCAACAGGACGAATTTACCCGAAATCATTAATTCTGGCGCTGAATTTATCAGGTGAAGAATAGACTCTACGATGTACTAAGGGGCAATGAAATGAGATGACAAAAATTTAGTCTGATGACACGACAGTGCCGCTTATAGATGTGACGCCGGCACGGCATAGCAGTGCTAGCTCGAGCTGGAGTTTTGGGAGCGGGTAAGGAAGTAAGGAATTGCACGAGCCGGACGTGCAGTTAAACACGGCATGGGTCTCATTATACACTCCGCTCGTCGGTGGAAACATGGATCTAAACATTGTAGATATTCTCAACTTTTGATTACCATGTTCTTAGCTCACGTCTCCCTACCCAAAGCGTACACTGTGATTGAAAAAGAAATAAGGAGGGGCATATAAAAATTAGCTATGTCGAGAGAAACGTGAAACCCATGTACGAAGGATCAACGAGCACAGGAACAAGTCGAAAAAGAGAGAAAATATAGAAGAAAATATCAGTATGAGTAAAAAAAAGTGGAAGAAAATAAAGTGGGCACGAAAGACAGACGTCTCAGAGGCCTAGCTAATGGCTAAGGTACTATGGGGATCCCTTGAAGACGCTACTAGCCATAACAAAGGATTGGCAAACCTAACTGTCTAACCATGTGGTCATTCCTATGCCCCCGAGAGGATAAATTCTTTATGCAACTGCTGAGCAATCGAGGGCTCTAATTTCCACAAGGAAATGAACTCGACACAGATATAAACACAGCTGCACTTACTAATACATACTTGTACTGCCATTCAATCAGTCTGTAAAAATGCTATATCACTAAATAAGAGATAGAACTGGATGAAGATACTAACCTCCCCGTTGTAGAGTAGGAGAGGCACCTGACTCGGGGGGATCTTAGTGGTCCCGATGAGCTCGACGTGAGCACCTGTATATGAAACAGACATGGCGGGAAAAAAAATAGATAGAAATCCCTAAACATGTTCGTGACGCGTTCGACGGCCCCGCTAGGCGATTCTTCAAGTATTTTTGTGATGAGCATGAACAAAGGATACAATGTGAGTTAATGTTTACGTCAAGTTTTTTATATTAACCTCAACATACCTGTGCAGCGAAACCGTGGCGAAAATGTATA
>LQNS02278165.1:8830531-8841646 GCA_001587735.2 Parhyale hawaiensis
CTTTTAGATTTATCTGCTCTTCTACGAACGTTGTCTTCACTATCAGAACTTTTTCTCTTCAAGGCTGGATTACGAACATCGGCAGACGTGTTACGGCTACGTCGGTTAGTAGGATTCTTCATCGCAGCAGTAGCAGCACAGGGTGTATCGACAGTATCAGGAACCGTATCAATATCGTTGTTGATTGCAGTGCGCTCAGTACTGCCGCCTAGGACAATTGCCTGACGCTCAGGATTACCGCTGCAACATTCTTCATTTCTTACATAGGAACTTTCCCGAGTGGTACTAGCAAACGTGAATCGCTTCTTCTGGCGTCGAGCAAACCGCGAAGCAGTTAGAGCAGTTTTACAAGTTTCTTCGTCCGAAAGCTTGAGACGGTCCAGTACTACGGCACACCTGCGAGTTGGTAAACAGGCGCTTGGCTCCATCTCTTGTGCTTCCGGGAGTAACTTGAAGATCCTACTTCGCCAGTCACAACCATAGACTCGAAGCTATCGTTTCCAAAGGCTGGTCAGGAAATTCAGCAGCCCGTGATGCTAAAGTTTAGGAGAGAAGCGGCGTATCATGGATACCATATTCTCAGCAGTGCTGGTGCAAGAAAAATTGCGATACAACAGAGGTAGGAGCACAGACCACAGTTCATTTACAGGAAATGAACAGTGGCACAAACTAAAGAAAACACAGGCGGTTCTTCAGTATTTTTGCAAGACAATTTCGGCTGAATGATGACGTCACAGCCGTCATTTTTTTTCTTTGTTTTCATCAAAAGTTGATATAGTGTACAAGATGCAAGTATCATCACCGTAGCTCTAGCCAGAGAACTCTCAACCCAGAAGCCATTTTAAAATTAAACCATTTTCAGAGTTATTCTACTTTTCAAGACGTAAAACATATGTAACACATTTCCCCGTTCAATTTCACGACTCGTTAGTTAATATTTTTTTAATATAAGTTGTTCATGGCACAACGCTGATTGCTAAACGATGACGTCACAGGAATCTCGAGGTAGAGCTGAGTTGCGCTTAGAAGCTGTCCGTCTGTGTTTTCATTTGTCTGTGAGTCGGAGTCTGCTCCCGTTCTGGTTTTCAAGAGCTTGGAATTTTCGTTTGTTTGCTAAGCTTTCGAAACACCGTCAACGCGATCGTTGCAAGCTTGGCATAAATGAGGAATACTCCTTAGTGCACAAATAAAATAACTTTACGGGTCTCTTACATGAACCAACTGAGAAGAAATTTATCAACTGGATAGAGCTAGCTGGCAGAAAATATTTTCGGAGGATACAAATTTTTCTAAGGCCCGCTCCAGCAAAGCGAGGGCTCTATTGGCGACAATAAAGTGTCTGTCCACGCTAACACCTTGCCGAGACCGCAAGCAAAGTCTGTTCGGCACGTAATGACTTTCCGACATTTGTCGCATGAAGGTGTGCTGTGCTGCTGGCTCAGATTCTTCGCGATGGCTCTGGTTTTACTGGGCGTCATCGTAAACTCCCTAAGCACTCCGGCGCCATAAAGTGAATTTAGAAATTCAATTTTCTTCCGATAGTTGACGAGGAAAGATGTTACCAAGAGAAAAAAAAAAGATCGATTGTTTGTGCTCGTCAGCATAGATTTGAAGAGGTCAGGTGTGGGCAAGTTTGACAGCAATGAATATGTTGCAGTAAACTCTTAAACAAATCCCGAAATTTCACCGCTTTCGTGAATTCGATTTTCACTCACCGAGAGGAACATTTCTGCGCTTTACCTATCACTACTCTAGTCTAAACTAATGCTGCTCATCCAACTACACGAAAACCCTAATATTTCAGGGATTACGAAATCGCCGACTTTGCAATCGTAAGCCAACGATGTGGAATCCCTACGATCACCTGACAAATATTTCACACATAAATACTGTGCAAATTGACCCGCACTCATGCAAGCAGCTCGTACACAATGTACGTCGCTCGTAAAATGTGACCACATCAACAGACTTAGCGTACAGCACTGCACATATGTTACGTGATTTCCAACGAAATAGTTACAACACTTGCAGAGAAATAAGGATCATATGTGGAGTAAGTAAAATGAGACGCTAGTAACGAAACTTGCACACTAGTTTATGTGGCTCAGAATATATATAACCCGATAAGGAGTAAAAGATGGCCAACATTTTTTTCTAAACGGACCATTAGATGCTGGCGTCCCGTTATACGTCACATGAATCTGGTACGTCTATCGTCCCGGGCAGTTCAAATAGCCTGAAAATAAGCCTGGCAACTATTTGAAACACCGTAGATTTTCACCAGGTTGGTCTCATTTGGAGGAAAATAAATCTACGTTTTAACGCAAGCCCGCTTCTCGATAGTAAAACGCATTTTGGATTCTGCCACCACCCTAGTACAGCAGCCCTTCCCTATGAGATCTCGAGGTTAGGCTGAGAACCTTGCAGGTTAGGTAGGCAGGTCTGGTTCTGCTAGTGCTCTTAAGTGTTTTAGACCCATATATATCATAGGATATTAGCAGAACCAGTCCTTGCCTTTACCTAACCTACAAGGTTCTCGGCCTAGCCTCGAGAGCTCATTGTTGGTTAGTTATTCGTTGCTTAGTGTCAATTTTTGATTGACCTTACTTAGTGTCAATTTTTTATTGACCTTACTTAGTGTCAATTTTTTATTGACCTTACTTAGCGTCAATTTTTCATAGGCCTTACTTAGCGTCGTCATTATACCTAGCGTTTATAGCACGATTAATGCTATTTTAAAAACGGCTGTATCTCTATAAGGTCAATTCGACATATACATATATAAAAGAGAGGTTGAGTTTTTCTCTACTCCATCAGTTATTTCCAGATGGGAAAAGGACATGAAGCAGCTACGTCTACGAAAAAAAAAATGCAGGCACGGAGGAACTTCGCGCGAGGGAGCAGTAAGCTGAGAAGGAAGAAGCAGCACTGGCATAAGATAGTTTAAGCCTCCCTAAATAAGTAGTATTAAGTACTAAGCTTTTCTAAGAGAGGAAAAGGAAGGGATATACGTAGACTACGTCGACAGACACGAAGAACCCATGCACGAATGAGTTCCCCCACAAGATCAACATGCATGGGAACAGCAAGTCGGGAAGGAAGAGGAAGAACAGACGAAAGTAATACCAGAAGGAGCATTGAATCGGAAGGAAGCCAAGTGAGCAGGAAAGACAGACGTCGCGAAAGCCTAGCTAACTGCTAAGGTAACCTACAAAGTCCCCTGGGGGTGCAGCTCCCCATAACATAGGATGGGCGATCCTAAACTAACCTAACCCTATGGCCCAGCCTATGCCCCCTGAAGGGAGGGGGGAGGAAGAACAGAGTATGTTATAGTTATGTAGTAAGTTTAAGTCTTCGTTTCCGAGCAGAACGATATCACAGGAAAGAGCAAGGGACATGTACATAGTACGCCAAACGAAACGGGGAACCCATGCATGAAGGTATTTCCACACAGGATAAACGCGCATGGGAACAACAAGTCGGGAAAGAAGAGGAGGAACAGAATAAAGCATGAGCAAGTACGAGTATGAAATCGAGAAGGAAGCAAAGTGGACACTACAAGAACAAAGTAAAAAGGTTAGAAAGTTTAGGAAGAGGGGAGAAGCAAAGTTAGAAGGGCATCAAAGATTTCCGAAGGTTTAGCTATGGCTATGGGGTAACCTTTGGGTGCGACTCCCAACATAGGATGGGGAAACCAACCCTTAATGTACGTCGTATATGATATGGTTTACCCCTACGCTCCAAGGCGTGCAGAAGCCAATCCAGCTTCCCCACTGGGAGGGTAGAGCAGATCATGGGTAACGGCGTTAGGTTAGTTAGGTTCGCCAATACAATGTTATGGTGGGTTCACACGCTCGTCAAAAGAACGAGTTTCCTCAGCTAATTGTCCTATATTTTGCTGAGCCCTCGCAAACACAAATTTGAGTGTACCAAAACAGGAGTAAAAATGTTAGCCATAAGTTCAGTTTGCTTAGCAAGTGCCGTTCAAACTGTGAGGAAATCATAAGTCCAAAGTCTTTGGATTTTGGTACTATTTAAACGGACGAAGGAACGTATTTGGACGGTCAATGTTGCTCTCACTCACCAGTGGGGCAGGCAACAGCCAATAGCTGACCGTCATCGCTCCAGGCCAGCCAATCAACGCCCGGCTCGTCGTCCAGTGACAGTATGGCCGAGGTGTCCTTCAGTTCCGTTAGCTCGTGTATCTTGATCCTGTCAACAAACACAAAATATATCGGGTGTTAGATGTTCGTTACTTTTTATTTGATAGTGACACTTTTAAAAACCAATAACGCTAGCACTTAAACTAGTTTTGCCAAACACTTTTTATGATATCTCAATTGAAATTTTGTATTGTCATACAGAATACATCATTGTACTAAGCATACTAAGTGAAAGACTACTTTTGGCGACACTCGGTACTGTGTAGTACTTTCCATCGCATCCTGTTCACAAGGGGATATATGTAATATTGTGAGACTGAAAGGCAGTGATGTTAGTAGAGATGAAAAAAATATTTAGCACTTACACGTTGTCGCCACAAGAGGCGGCCTTGTTTAGTTTTGTGGAGATCGCAATGTCCGTGAGCTTCTCGCGATGGTTCTTAGCCTGGAACAGCTCCTGGCCGATCTCCTTCATGTGGGTGGAGATGACAACGAAGTATCCAGCCGAGAAACCTATCAAAACGTACCCATCCCCGAACCTGCGCGGCGAAAACAATATTTTATTAGAGAGCAATCAAGTGATTATGAGATTTTCAGATTTAAGCTGTGCAAGCGGAATGCAGAGCAAATAAGTTGGTTAAAACCAGAGTTTATTTATTCCCAACAATGGTAAAGCTATGGAACATTAATAGAAGGAAATAGGATCGTGAAAGCTATAAACTGCTGTTTTCATCTGGCATCAAAAACTTTGAGAAAAACAAAATTTCTTTATAGTATGTCATCCTGTTGGTAATCATAAAGTGTAATATTAACGCTGCTCTAGGCTATAGATAGAGCAAAATCAGATAAGGAAACATTCTATTATTAGGTCGGTGCAAGAGTTTTTGCCGTTTTAAAATATAAACGTTTATATTGAGAGTGAAAAACTGTGTGCTTTTAAAAAAATTGTATCAATAACATTAGGTAACGTCTTTTGCTCTCTATAACTTGATTCCATCCGCCAACGAGCTTGGAAATTCCTCGATTGTAAAATTTTTACATTTTGATGTGAAACAAGAAAACCGTTCAGTCTCTTCTCGTGATGGCAACCTAAGGCCATCTACATAGTTTTGTAATCTCCGAAATAAGTGATAATACGAGGGAGCCAGGTCAGGAGAATATGGTGGATGGGGTAAGAATTCCCAACCAAATTCTCCTAGGACAGCTTTAGTCAGTAGTGCTGAGTGTGGGCGAGCATTATCATAATGGAAGATAACTCCCTTTCTCTCCCTTTCTTCGTGCTCCAAGCTAAAATTTCCTTTCCGAAAACGGAAAACCATCACTTGCCCTTTCCTCCGCTCCTGCATCATGTCCACAAGCGCCCTGAATGTTATGAGATACAGCACTTGCGTTGGAACCCCTATCAAACTCAGAGTAATATGTGTCTAATGTGTTCTCAAGATGGGATGAACATGGGTATGAATATAATTGCAGAAAAATTTCAATGATGCTTTAATAAGCTGAAATAAGAACTTATAAAATACTGATGAAGTTATAGTTAAGTAGCTAATAAGAAGAGGCATTTTTTGGCTTCATCGGCGACCCTATTTGCTTGCCGCGATCGCTCGGTATGTCCTTAAATATATGCATGTCAGTACAGGTAGCATAGCTTCGTGAAAACTGCCCAAATAGTGCTAAGCACTACCAACGGGCTTGCAAAGACCGACAACTCCTGCACTATGCTCTCTCATGTTGTCATATCCACCTGTTTCTATTTTAATTGTGAAGTCTTTCAATAAAAATTATTATTATCATAATATAAACTTCAATGATTTAAAATTTCTTTCCCATAAATCGGCAAATGCTTTACCACCGACCTGAATACTCGCACTATGTTCAGAAGCTCAAGTCTGTGTTGCCACAACATAGGCCATATTACAGAGGAAGAAAGAAGGGACATATAGAATGACGATCGACTTGTGGAATCCATACATGAGGGTGTTTCCACACAGGATCAAGGGGCATGGGAACAGCAATTCGGGAAAGGGAACACCAAAATCGGGAAAGATGAGGTAAACGAAAGATAGTAAGATCAGTAGAAGTATGAAATCGGAAGGAAGCAAAGTGGGCACGGAAAACAGACGTCCCCAAGACTAAGCTCTAGCTAATGGCTCCGGTAACCTACAGTATGCTTCTCGACGCGCTGCTCCCCATAACATGGTGTGGGCGATCCTAAATTAATCTAGCCTTATGGTCCATCCTATGCTTCCTGAAGGGGATAAGCAAACATAAGACAAATATTCACAACGCAACAGTTCTGCTTGGATGCTCATCAGAGACAGAGGAAAGGAAATGAGTCGTGTACTGATGGCCAAGCCTGCGAAGAAGTGAGGACAGTCTTAGAAGATCATAAAGCAAGAGCTTCACTAGTCTGGGAATGGCACTGTTGTTATTAGTTACAGGCATCATTAGCTACCCTTGAAGAAAAAAAAACATCGCGCTCATTGTCAGCAACGTCCAAGAAAAGAATTACACGCTACGGTCACATCGTGAAATGAAGCACAAGAATTAGCTACACACGATCGTTATAACGTAAAACTAGAGTTCTTGGCGGAAACTCATTGCTCGCAGTATAGCGCAAAATGAGTAGGCAACACCCTGCATGCACTGTGCCTTCAGCCCAGAAAAGACACTGCTACGAGGCGCAGACACCCACCCAACACTGTCGACTAGTTATATAGACAGCACCGCATGCGCTTCGCAGCAGCAGAGTGAAAAATGTCACGCAATCGTCGTGTAGAAAATGCAATGCCTCAGTGACTCGCAATTACACATTGTCGTAAGGCAGAAGATGCTACGCCTCAAAAACTCTAAATTACACAAAGTCTTCACTTAGGTAGAAAATGCAGCGCTCGAATTACTCAAAATTACCCACTGCTTTCACTCGTCAGGTAAGATATAGCTACAGCGTTTGAATTATATACTCCAAATTACATATTGGCTCCACATGTAAAGTAGGAGATACACATATACAGTGCTTGAATTACACAAAATTACACACAGGCTTCAGGTAGAAATTACAGCGCTTCAATGTCAAGCAAAAATAACAGCGCCTCCATGACTCAAACTTACCCACTGTCGTCGGGTAGAAAAAAAGCAGCAACTAAACGACTGGCGACTGCTGAGTCTGTGCTTCCTGAAACTCACCACTTGTAAGATACGATGAAGCCATACTTGTTCTGGAAAGCGAGCTCTACAGGGTTGTCCGGGTCATTGATATTGAAGAGAAACAGAGTACGCTGGGATACCACCAGGCTCACCTGAAAAGTATCATGGTCATTATAGCAGGATAGGTCCAGTATTTTCCATACTGAACTTCAAGATCCACGTTATTTATGAGGCTCAATGTTTGTTACTGTCTCCGTGGCCCCCAAAACTTTACGAAATAGCAGAAGCAACAGAGATGAAGCATGCTGTCATTGCAGGGCAGAGCGAATAATATTTCTGTAATACTTTTTGTATTGGTGTAGATTTGAATGATAAAGATACTGACGTTGGATGAGATCCTGAACACGACGTTTGTGTCACGACTAGGTCGTCGTAAACTAGGAGTAATTACTAGTACATGGAGGATATTGAGCATGTCAACGTCAATAGCGACGGAGGAGCATAAAAATTATGTCCAATGGAAAAAGTACGGTATAGTAGCTGAAGGAAGAAACGAAAACGAAGAACAAAAGAGGTCCTGAAAGCTTAACCGCTAGCGGCAAATGAATGCCAGAGTTTGCATTGCGATGATGCCAAGTTAGAAAGTCTGCACAAAAAAATAATAAAATAAATGACGCTGTTCTAAGCGCATTAAAAACAGGCATGGATTGAATACAACCAAGAGAACAAGAAAATTCAAGAATGTGACAGTGAATTAGAAGATGCTGCACACCGTATTCTCGCCCAGAGCACGCTCGTCGGTCTTCATCTCGGAGAACTGCAGATCAGAGGGAATGCCCCTCAGAGGCACCGTGTTGATGGTGTCACCCTCGCTGTTACTGATGGTGAGAATCTTGTCCTCACCTACAAACAAAAATAGAGTTGCATTTGCACTGTCTAGTTAACATCTATGGTACTATATCATTGTTTTATTAACAAGATAAACTCATCAACTGCAGAGTGAATGATGTATACGTTCGATTTCAAACATGCATAGCCGAGATAGAAAATTACCCCTAGAGAAGCAGTATCATCAGTTATAATCGATGGCAATCTGATTACTCTAACAATTTCATAAACATGGAAAATTATATCCACATGCACTCGCATGCAGCAGCGTAAATCATAACATACTGTTAATTACTAATCAGTTCGCTTCAAACATGTTCAGAAGAAATGAAACGTTACCTCCTAAAGCCAGCAGGTTGCCGCCAGAAGACCAGCATCCACTTTGAATTTTGCGGCTATGTTTACCAACGACAGGAATGCGCCTGGAAAAGCCAACAATAAATTTACTCAAGTTATAAAGCTACTTTCCATTCTTTAGTACGATTTCCAATTCAAATGGCTAACTTTAATTTGTACCCAAAAATTTCTTCTAGAAAAACATGAACCAATGTTAAAAATTCATATCCAATGAGAACATTCTCAATCTCGAAGAGAGGACAGTAGTATTTCAGAGTGAAATAGATCCACAAAATAATGAACTTAATTTAATGTGCATATTATTATTATACGAATGCATTTTCCACATCAACAATACTCCACAAAGATGGGGAGGGATATGTTGAAAAGGGTGCAGATGCAGAAATGAGAGCTGAAAGTAGGTAGTGCACAGACAAAAAAAAAAAAAAAAATGGACAATTGCACAATATGATTTTGAAGCTAATGATAGTTGACGAAGTCTCACTTGGAGGTCTGATGGTTGTAGATCATGAGATTGCCTTTGCCCGTGCCAACCGCAAGCAGAGGAGCCGTGCGCGACCAGGCCAGGAACGTCAGCTGGTCCCTTAGGGCAGAGTCGAGGTGCGAACTGCGGCCTACCAGATTCATGTAAATATTAATGTGTCACATTGATGTAAGATACATTATAAATCCTAATAACGACAACTCCAGCTTCCCAAGGCTACCAAATTAACCGATATATATCTATAGAGTTTGAAGGCTGCTGGTATGTGGAATTCCCCAATGTAGCTATGTGTTACGTTAGGCTGGTTTAGAATAGGCTAGATTAGCTAATTAAGAATGGGTTAAGCTAGATTCGGTTCACTTAGATTTACTGCCTAACCTTACCTATATGTACACATAGCTACTACATAGGTAGTAGCTATGTAGCTACTACATACATAGCCCACATACTTACTACATAGCTATATCAGTACTCTTTGAGATGCCCTAGTACAGATCTGTTAGTGATGCATGACACACAATAACGATTGTGAAATTTTAAATAAGTAGCTAAAGACCCAGTTGGATACGTTGATGTGCGACAGCAAAATAGTGACTGGCAGTTATCTCCTAATTTTCTAATAAGCAATGACACAGCTGGATGCTTTGATAAGCGCAAGAGCAGAACCGCCATTAACAGGGTAGCTAAGTAGGGGCAGACAGTAACCCTTAATTTCCCTAACAGTTAAAGACACAATTAGGATAAGATTTGGAGAAATTTGCCAGCAGCTAATGGGCTGAGCGTGATAGACAGTTACCCCTTAACTTGTTCGACAATTAATAACAGTTGAACACTTTAATGAGAGTCAAAGCAAATCTGTAAGAGAGATGCTAATTAGCCTATCGAGAGTAATCCATCAATTACTAGTATCATATACCAACGTTACGACTCTACATTCCAAACTAATAATGTCCAACACTCTATTAAAATACAACATTAAAAATAGCACAAATAGTATAGATAAATCAGTAATACAAAATATGTGCTCGAAGTAGATTATGGCTATTGCGCATTCAACGACACGTAAATTAAATAAAACACAATTACTACGGTACCTATCCTTATTCTGCACTATAGGCTACTTACTGCACTAATATTGAAAGTTAACGCTAATCTCTATTCCTGAAAAACCAACAATGCTTGTCATCAAGGTGTAAGAGAATCAGAAAGTAGGCTAATTAGCTAACTACGTTTTAGAACAAAGCTTTGCACTTTTGCTGCCCCTGTCTTCATTTTACTAAAGCTTTAGCATGAAAGAGACCCGCCGGTAGGACCCTTTGTAAGAAATATGGTAACACTTGTAACTCACCACTATTGGCATCCCACAAGTGAATATGAGGAGATTTATCATTGATGATAGCGAGGATAGCACCATCTTTGTCCCATCCAAAGCCAGAACATACTCTGAAACAGAGACCATACCGTATTGTTAAACAAATAATTAGCCATAGAGTATCAGCTTAACAGTAAGATCGGATATACACTGTCATTCAACAACACAGCTTTGATACAACAAGAGGGAGAAAGTATGCCCAAGCCCAAGTTGTAATTATTCTTATTGAGCTACAGAAAGAAAGAAAAAAAATGAACCTGAAGCATCTTAAGAAAAAAGGTAGTTTCATCCACTCTGCTATCAAAGTTGTCAGTAGTTACAGTCCCTACATTAAGTGAGCCATAAATGATATAGCTATACCGTAGGTACTGTATTTAGCATCCACTGCAACTGCCTTACCTGCTATCACGGAACTACAGATAGGATACTTAACCATTTTATTTTAGGATTTAAGGCAAGACACATATAACAAAGCCCTAGCTGATGGCTAACGTAGCTAATCTATACAATTTCCTTGGGGCACTGCTCCCCATAACAAGTGATGGGTTTAAAAAGATCAAATAAAATCAAGCTAGAGAATACATACCTACTATTATTATTATTATTAAATCACACCAGACTGGCAACGCAGGAACGGAGAAACTCCATGAGGTTAACAAACCCCCACGCAACCAGCCCAGCGGGTGGAGAAAACAAAAGAATAG
>LQNS02278165.1:9015718-9025896 GCA_001587735.2 Parhyale hawaiensis
GGGGGGGGGGGGTAATATTATCTAGAAAGAACACAAGGACACGGCGTTTTACAATTAAGCTTTGAAGGCACTAGGTGAGGAAGGCCGATGCAACAGCGATTATCGGGAATAGAATAATTCACGAAAGACGAGAATGAACACTGAAACAAACGTTATGAAGGAGCTCAACATAAAACAGCAGACTGGCCCTGGAGAAAACAACATAGCCCAAAGGCTCAACTAAAACTAAGGTAAAACATCACATCTTTCTGATGGCGTCACGTAAAATAATATAACATGAGATGCATGAGGAAAATATAGTGAAGGAATTTATGCAGTAACTGATACAGTAAAGCAACTAATACGTCATCAAATAACAGTAAATTACCCATCTCCAGTTCCACGGGAGACGTCCGAGCGAGACCACGGACCACTAAAGTAGTGCTGAGGTATGCTATCAATGAAGTGAAGCAAGGTACTTCACTCCATTCTCCTATGTCACAAGGTATACTTCCGTAAGCAAGAAAGAGAACTAATAAATATTTGTACTCTTATCAGGGTTGGCAAAAAAACCATGTTTTTTGTTTAAACCAAAAGCCATGGTTTCTTTGATTTATTTTATTTTGTAGTATTTTCTAGTTCTACGAATTTTATCCAACAGTTCAAAGGTTTTCTGCTTTGTATACATGTAGTTAAATAATCATCAACAATCTTCGTCACTTCATTTCAACTTCCTATTGTAGAAGAATGACTTTAAGAAAAGGGGCTATGGTAAAGCAGTTAGCAGAGTAGCTACCTGTAATTGCTACGGCTACATTTAATATCCAAAGTCAGAGAAACTGTGATTTATCATTATTGCAATGTAAAATCCTTTGAAAACTTGAAAACACTTCACGTTACAAATACAACTTGACAGAATGAGCTAGCAACTACTACAGTTTTCACTGGCCGTGTTACACAGTTTTTTGCTAATAATTCCTAAACGAAAGTCGAATCACTATGGTATTTCAACACAAAGCCTTTTGCCCCCTACCTAATTTATGACTCACATAGCATATCGCTGTATGTATTTAAGGAGGAGTTTACCCTTATTATAGTAAGCCTATATTACGCTGAAGCCAGGAAATTGCATCTACACATTCGGACGATGCGGCAGTGTTGTCAGGATGTCGAGGCGTAATATCTGTAGGCCGGAGCCGATTTCTGTATTTTTCTGTATAAATTTCTATAAATAAAACTGTTCATTTTGCAAATTATGAATAAAACCAGACAAGCAAAAAAAACATGTTTTTTGGTTGGTTTAACCATGGTTTTTTTACTTAGTTTAAACCAACCAACCCTGACTCTTATCTCCGCATTAGATATTAAATTATTAACAAGTGAGATTATATTGTACGTGAATTAAAATGTAGACATAGAGTTGCTAAAATAATTGGCACTGGAGAGGAAGGCACTCATAGGTACGTATTTGTACTGTCACCTTAAAATCTTGATCTTATAGCGTTAGAAAATAAGCAATTACACTTGATATTTAGATAACTTATCAAACAGCAAGCTAAACCAGTCGGCGGGAGAGAGGAAGGAACTAATCTAGACTTTGTACTCCATATAGTTCTATAGTTGAGTCTAAGTATTAAAATTCTACATCGAGTATATTTTCCCTCAGCATCCACTGCGATTCAGGCACTCTTACCATTAGAGGTTCCTTCGGATTTTTCATACCCGGTCCGGACAATCAAGCAGTTAAAGCGCTCATTTCCATAGCTGGAAACTCGAGTTGCAGACTAGGAAACTGGAGAGATTCAGAAGTCAGAGTCGGTCTTTATCATCCGACTCTGCAACCCTGCGGAGTCGGGTCCTAGCTGTGCAACAAATTGAATTGGCCCTTTTTAAGCCCTACGAGCTCTCAAAACCCGGTGTAGATTTGGAACTACAGAAGTTCATTTTTTCAACAATCTTCGGATCACTTTCTGCCGCAAAAATGTAACATCCACAGATTTCGAAACCGTATCGGGAGCGTTTCAAACCATATTTTTGCTCTGAGACACGGCAAGCCTTGTCTGTTTGAGCAATTCCATAAGAAGCAACAGTAGAACAGCTTTTATCATCAGCCTAAAATAATTTTATGTCATGTTGAATAAAATGAGTGGATTTTATTTTGACAGCTAGGACGACGCAGATGGGGCAGCAGGAATCAGAGAGAGTTCAATGAACGAGACAATATTCAGCGTTCTATGCGACCAATTTATCACATTATAGTTGGTAAACGGTCCCTAATGCTGGATTCTGATCAAGTAGCATATCTTTAAATCACCAATTTATCGCACAAGGGCCAAACACAAAGCGCATCTTACTACAATCAATTCGAAACACAAACTTTTCTAAAAATTAACTAATTTTTAATACCTACCTACTTCTAACCAACTAAATCGTTACGGGTAGAAAAAGGATAACTAAGGCTCGGTGCCCGACAGGCAGCATACCTCCAACGCGATAAATAATTTACATACATAATTTCTCAAAGAGATAATTAGGCCTGATGCCTAACTCCCAACTGATTGTAACCTCACAGCAGCAGGACAATACCTAGCGCTGAGCTTTGGATACTTAACCCTATAGCGCCACATCTCCCCCAGACAAAATGCTTCAGGTACTACTACTACTACACTTGAAAAATCGGATTCTTGTTTGTTCTTTCATAGTTCCTTGATTTTGATGCCAGCTGAGCGGAACGTCGGAACTCGGCGTGCATCAAGTAGCTACGTACCTAATTCATTTGAATGCTGGCGGGGCAGTTGGGCGACATGTAGCGTATGAGACACCTAACTGATTTTGATGCCAGCGGAGTTGTTCGCAAAAGCGGCAGCAAACATCGCTAGGGATGCATCATCATTTTGTTGGTGTTGCTTGTTCTCGAGGCACTCGGCGGGCATGAGGTGCATGATGCGGTAGGCAAAATTAACGATGTCGGCAGGAGTTTTGGCCCAGGGCATGTACTGGTGAGGATGTGCTAGCGTGTACACAACTAACTTGTGGGCGCAGCGGTTCATCATGTCTTCAAACATGCTCCTGCAATGAAACAAGGTAAAATATCAAATTAGTGGTAATTGTGCAACGGCTTCAACACTTTTCTCAAATGGAATGAGATAACATATCAACTAAGTCGTAATAGTGCAATGACTTCGAGCATAACTACCACCAGATGATTCGAGGAAAATTGAATAACGAAGATAAAACTAAATTTGCATGTGGCACAATTTTGTGTAAAATATTCATCAGTGGCCCCCTACACGGGGGGAAAGATAATCTCATGGGATGAGTCGCTAACCACCATTCGGCGGCCCACCTTGCAAAACAGAAGGAGAAGTATAGAGAACCTACCTAACCTTACAAATTAACCTTTTCAGCAGGGAGTGCGGCCAGATGCAACATCCCATGCAGAAGGGTTGCTAAGGAAACACTGGAGTAGAAAGGCCCAAAATATTCTGACGGGGACAGGGTTCGCCAGAATATCCCCCATTTACTAGGACGTAAGAAGACCATCTATCTACATTAAACTAAGAGCCTGTAAACCGTACTTGCTTGCTTGTGCCTAGTTTGACACAGCTTCTTCGCTTTTGACGGGAAGAAATTCGAAGGATGAAGCTTTAATGTGAGTAGATATCTAGGCGACAGTAGACTGGCTGTATATGCGATACGGAGTTTTAACCTAATCTCGCCTGCAAGAACGGGTACGCTGGAAATAAAACTGAAATACGTAACATATAAATTCATTTTGTTTACAGCCTGAGTATTGAATAGCCGTTAGAGAAGCAAAGAACCTGTTGATAGTCAACCGTATGGGCCGCTCCTTGACGGGCAGGAGAGGACGGCCGAATAGCGTGTGGTCTATGACCCGCTAAATAACACCTTCTTTAGTGCGAAAACAAAGACGATCGTGATGACGACCCAACGGATGGGCGAACGTAAACTAAACTAAACGTAGAATGGGCGAACGTAAACTAAACTAACCCTAGGGCTTATCCTACACCGCTTGAGAGGGTTCGAGTTCAAAGCTAGGCTAAGGCTTAAAATACGGTTTCGTTCGATTTAAAAGGATGACTCAGGCTTAAAAAAGTCAGGGTTCTCACCAGTTCATGCGAATGCCAGTGCGGTGTCGCTCCTGGACACGATGGAAGGACCCGAGGTAGCGCTCGATGATGGTGCGAGTCAAGTTCGTGCTGTACTGAGTCGTCGGACTGGCGATGAGGAGGCAGAATAGGTCGTAGACGCAGTAGTCCAGGCGAGCTGCTTTCCAGTGCGTGATCTGGAAGTAAGTGGCGGTGATGAGAGGCAACCGAACGCATTAAGTCATACAACTAGTAGCGAGCTGCTTTCCAGGGTGCGATCTGGAAGCGAAATGCAATCTATGTCTCCTCTCGACAAACGGGCCTCTAAAACCATTAGGGCCTGAATGGAATATCACGTTTGTAGAGAAAGCACTATTTGTAATTTGTAGGTATCGCGTACAAATGTTCAAGGTAAGTACTAGAAGGGCGAATAAGTCTGCGCATTGCCCAATATTTAATCCAGCTAATATCCAGAAATTTCCGAAGTAGCAAAACGCATGCGAATCATCATGCGAATGATGAATTACGCCACAAGTGCCATTTACAGATAATCGACCAAATTTTCAACGTCAGAAATCCTCAATCGTTGGGTAAGGTGTCATAGCTACATGACAGAAGTTAAGTAACAAACTATTTTGGTCAGAGACTGACAGAGAGTAATGTAATCTTCCACGTACTAGCAGCCGACTGTTCGAAAAGGAAAAGCAAGTGACATGTAGTATACTAAAAGAAACTTGGAATGAGCGCATTAGGGTGTTCTCGCACTAGATAGTATGTATGGGTCCAGTTAGTTAGTATTAAATACGCTGGCCAGCACAGCGGTTCTTATTCGCATCGCTTCATAGAACAATCCTTTATTTTAACACGTAGGCCGAAAGGCTAGTCCGGATAAGATACTCAAGTTCTGGGTCTCCAAATAAGGTGAGGGCGCCGCTAATACTGGAGGGGAAGTAAGCCGAAAAGCACATCAACACGAAATAAACTAGAAGAAGACAGAATGAACACGCGCGAGGAGGAAGGACCTCTTCTGTGGTCTCTACACGAAAGCGTAGGTAGGAATCCGATATCTTAGATTATTTACTACCAACGGTGGCTCACCTCTCAGAGAAGGGGAAGTATAGAAGACCCACCTTACTTTAGAAGCAAAATCAACCAGCAGGAACAAAAACCAGAAGCAAAAACCCCCGCAGTAAGTCATTCTGTTCCACTGTTGATTGATATTCTGGCAGGGGTAGAGTCCGCCAAAATATCAGCTAAAAGTGGACAGCGAGCAGGAAAAAAACAGGAAGAACAAAGAGAACAAAACATGTGCACGAGTTTACAATGGAGCCCGTGTAGGCGAGAAGGAAACACGTCGCGACAGCGTAGCTATGAGCGATTATGGTGACATTTTATAAAAATCTAACACCACGGAGAGGCAATGAAAACCAAGTAACTATATGCACTCCAGGAAGCCCAGAGCGGTGCTGAGAAAATTTACGAAAAAATAGATATTCACCATTGACTTGAACGCCTGCATAACAATACGGCCGAACACAGACTCACCACAAAGAAGTTCATGGCAACACAGATCGGGTATCAAACAGCGATTGAATTGACGAGGATGGCGCTTCAGAGGGTCAATATTACCCTTGGGTGAAAAGCTGCCTTACTTAACCCTACGGCTGATCCTAAGCTTCCTGAAAGCATAGTTCCCCTTTTTCCTTACCTTAACGTCTCTTAAGCGACGTTTGGAGGCAAAGACCGATATGGACAACGGGGAGACGAAGCCATTTACGACAGTGATGAAATCCTCGCAGTTGGGTATGGGCGCCGTTAATTCATCTTCTAAGCCCTCGCATAGATCGAAGTAAGTTTCGTAGACTTCATGGAATGCTTTATTTTCAAGGTCGGTGTAGTAAAAACAGTCATCATAACTGCGAAAGAGATTATTGTTAGCTTTAATTATAAAAAATAACTAAATGGAACCTGGGAATTTCTACAGAACAAGAGCATTGTTACTCAATTATGATACCATCGGACCAGTATCATGCATACGAAGGATGAAAATCTTTCAAGTCAGGAAGCGTATCTCCTACCCACGACGAGCGAACAGAAGCAGTTTAAATTTGAACTCGACTCCTTCACCTATGGTTCCCTTCCTAGGTCGTATCAAGGTCTCAAGGATACCCTAACTGTCCCCTATCTAATACTGATGAAGAGCCAGTCTCACTAACGGGGGACAACTAGAATTATACGGATCATAATAGCAAAGCAGGAACAATTAAAAATCTTGACATACTATATAGTGCAGCGGCCGTCATTAATCCAGAAATGAATCTGTTCTGCTATCTTCATTTTTCGGGCTCAAGCTCACGATTTTGCTCAAGACGCAGCATTGACTCTAGGTATTATGAACAAGAGTGTTTTTCACCGCCACGATCCAATGCCTCGTCTCTAAACCTATCGGTATCGATACAAAAAAATGCGGTCCAATCCGCTATTGCAGAACATTATCATCCTTCATCCCGTGCATCAAAAACTGACCTAGATAGTTAAGCTATGAAGGCCGCAAAAAAAAAGTTGTGGAAAATACTTAGTGCAAGGAGCTAGCCTTCTTAAAGTACTAGAAGCCAAAATATTTCATGCTGAGTTATCTGGGGACAACACCAAATGTGACAGACAGCCTCCTACTCCCGACACAAATTTCAGCTGGTCTTTATATTCCTAACTGAACATCTTACTTCCTGCCTCACGTATCGCATCCAAATCAACAAGTATAGAGTAAGAGGTGAAAATAGTGAAGATCACAGAACGTATTCTACAGTAAATGTTCAACATTTTATACCTCGAGGGTAAAAATTCGTTCGAACCAGCGTCTCTATTTGCAGAAAATCGCGTTCCTTTTATGTAGCATAGCCTTAATGACAAGCAGACATGGCACTCAAGTGTAAATAAATACGCCAGTTGCTAAGTTACCAGCCATTTTTTGTATCAAAACTGTAAGCCTTACGGCGGCTGTATTCTTTTATTTGGGCTCAGCATCCAAACGAGCTATTAATTGAATTTTCTGCTATTCCCGGGGTTGAAGGTGGATTGCTCCGAGCACATGCGCTACTCTAAGGTAGGCAACAACCGACACCGGTGTACTCCACAGATCTAGAAGCCTCGAAATGCCTTGTGGTCGTAGGTCGTGACGGAAGCAAGCAAAGTGGGCACCAATGAAGACATAGGCCTAACCAGGGGCGCCAAGTCTATCGTACGTAACACGATGGGCGAGTCTAGTTCACTTAACTTTGAAGATCATCTTGTGCTTTTGTGAGGTGGGCTAGAGATGCTCGAAATTTGTGCTTCCCAAGCTTTCCATGTCTGGCGCACTTAGAGATTCTATTATGTTCTCGCCCCTCTACAAAATTAACAACCCATATGATGATGACCACTGAAATTTACATTAATTTTGTGCAACGAATTTAACCCTTTCACTACGGAAACTTTGCTTTTTTTATGATGTTCTAAAAGAAGCTCCTTGAAGACACACTCATTGTAATCACTTTAGCTCTCCTACAGTTCAGTTGATTCATAAAGAAAATACTATCACTGACTTCAGACGGGTTGTTAAATACGTTGTCCAACTCTCCAGAGCAGGAAACAACGCACCGGTTTTAATCATGAAAATTTTGATGCGGGACGTGCACGTATCGTCAATATCGAAAGGGTTAAGCTAATTTTTGAATAATGAAAGAAATAACACAAGATATCGCATCCCCTAAAAAATCCTTTCACAACCTAGCTGGGAACCAATGACTGAAGACTATTCGGACCACCAGACGTTACTTACGCTAGTATAGCAAACCTACATACTTGTATCTTGCAAGTCTAGGAGCAATCAGACGGTAATTACTACGCTTGTACAGCGAACCTAAATATACCGGATATATACATATATATAAACAATATATATCTGAAAAAATCTTTGTACCACAAAGGACTTACATTTGAGAGGTTGCCATCATTTCGGTCAGCACCTGGACCACAGCACTGGAGGGTTCTGGGAAAATATCAGGGTGCATATCTTGAAAATTTACCCCTTTTACTTTCTGGTAGGCGACTCCCAAGCCGTGGAACGAGCCGAGCAGTTCCGCTAACATTATGGACTCTTCTGACGTCGGGTTGAAGGGTGGCGGTGGTTTAGCCAGCTTGTATTTACAGTCGTCGTTAAGGTAGACAATGTTCGACCTGTCTTACAGAAAAATATAGGTGACACTAGCAACATTTGGGGCCGCCGCGGCGCCGCCCAGAAGCTGAATTGTGGTTTTAGCTTCTACTGCGACCCTAATTGTTACTAGGGGAGTTGTTGTCTTTACAGTTGACAGTCTGAAAAGTGTGTGTTAAAAAAATTATTACAGTTTCCCGTTCATGAATATTCACTTCTTGAGTGAAGGCTGTGAAGCTCATGTTTTTATACCTGAAGGCTCACATTAACGGNCTCTTCTGACGTCGGGTTGAAGGGTGGCGGTGGTTTAGCCAGCTTGTATTTACAGTCGTCGTTAAGGTAGACAATGTTCGACCTGTCTTACAGAAAAATATAGGTGAGTTGTTGTCATTACAGTTGACAGTCTGAAACGTGTGTGTTAAAAAAAATTATTACAGTTTCCTGTTCATGAATATTCAATTCTTGAGTGAAGCTCATGTTTTTAGACCTGAAGGCTCACTTTAACGGGAAGCAGAACAGAGATGTATTGCCATTGTCCCATGGATGTTACCCTAAGCTGAACAGCAAGCACCCCTGCATCAACTTCACTATGGAGTTGGAAAGTAACAAACGCCTTCCATTTTAGATTGCCATACAAGTATCAAAAGATAATCATCAATTTAGGACTTCAGTCTACTGCAAATCAACGTTCACAGGCCTCGGCACTAGTTTTTTTAGTTTTTGTTTCTATAAATTTAAAATGCATAGTGTTTAAACTCTGATCAATAGAGCTTACTGCGTTTGTTCCACTTACTGTGACCTTCATATAGAGTTTGATTTTTAAGATTCTTTTTGTCAGTATTGGATTCCCCCTTGGTCTCATCAATACTCGAATTAAGAAATTCCTCGACAAAAATATACTGTATCTCCTGTTAGTTCCATCGATAATTGCCGGCGTATCTGTGCTTTTCAATACTTTGGTTCAGTATCTGAAAAATTATCTCTTGAGCTAAGCACTTTATTTTCCAAATCACAGATTATGTCTTATTCTGGTTAATGATTTCAAAATTGGTTAATTTTTTCACTGCAAAGATTTTTTCTTCCGCAATTGCGATGCTGTCTGGTGTATAAATTTAGTTGTGCGTTTTGCGCATGGTCGTACGTCGGAATGACCAAACGAAATCTTTCGACCAGAATAACAGAACATCGCGGCAGGAGTTGTCGTATGAACCGAATACTAGCTGTCCTCCCTCATTCAGCCGTAAGACTTCACACCGAGCAGTGTGTTGCCCAAGTAGCGCATGAAGATTTCATAGTGTTGGAACACGCAGAGAATAAATTAGACCTTCAAAGCTTAGAGTCTCTCTACATCCATAAGCTCAAACTTGCCTTTAATACAACCAGTTCAAATCCGCTACTTTTAGTGACTCGATAAGCAATATGTGTATTATCTTGTTTTAAACTCAATACTAATATTTTGTTTAGCGTAACTGTGTTTAGTTAGGTTTGATAGACTGTGTTTAGTGCGATCATATTACCAAAATAATTCGTTGTTCTAGATTTCCAGAAATGAACTGAAGACGGAGCTGCACTCCGAAACGTTTTCAATTATACGTTTACGATGATTTTATCAACTCTGTTCTTTGTTTTTAAATTCTTAATTCGCTTAACCTGCTTGGCGTTCAAATCTAGTACTATCAAGGTGCTGCGTAAGGATCTTGATAGCCGCGGGGTGAAATGGGGAGCGGGAACGTCATCAGCGTTCGGCATTACAAGGGGCTAACTCTCCCCAATTCTCTTTAATATCTTCATTGTTAGCATCCACACTCATCTGAACCCATCTGTACGGAGCTGAAGTCGCCTATGTTACATTAATTGTCACGCAGTAAATGCGCCCGGTTGCACTATCGTCTCTCACG
>LQNS02278165.1:9061346-9071415 GCA_001587735.2 Parhyale hawaiensis
TCTGCGCTGGTGAGGAAGGCAAGGGTGCCTGCGAGGGAGACACTGGTGGACCCATGATCTGCGACGGAGAATTCTGCGGTATTGTGTCCTGGGGACATGGCTGTGGCCTCGCCGGATACCCTGGAGTCTACACCCAAGTGTCATACTTTGTGGACTGGATCTATTCTAACGCGACGTAAGGCCGCACCGCCCAACACTCAAATCACCATTCAATGGAAGCAATTTCACAGCATCGGTATCTCTTAACTGCAGAACCTATTCACAAAAAAAAAAACATTCCGAACCTACAATATATTCGAGTATAGTTTACCCATTTCATTTGCGTTTACCATTTTTAAATATAAACACACTCGTATTAGTCTACACAGTATATTTGTTTTTGATACCCCTCCCCTCAAAAAGAAAAAAAAAAGAAAATTCAAAACTGCTACGTTATCTGCAATCGAAACGCATCCGTTGGCACAATTGTACGATTTGGGTACATCTTCCCAACAATATTACACCATGACCTGAGCAGTAAGGGTTGGGCTTTCGTCAATTCGCAATTCTTAAACAGGAAACAAATAGTAGAAAAGTTTAAAAACTTTACCAAAATTAAGGTGCATAACAGGGGTTCCCAAAGTGGGCGGTAGCGATCCCCTGGGGGCGTTGGCGAATTCTCAGGGGGCGGTGAGGCCAAAATGGGCGGCAGGGGCGGTGAGGCCAAAATGGGCGGCAGGGGCGGTGAGGCCAAAATGGGCGGCAGGGGCGGTGAGGCCAAAATGGGCGGCAGGGGCGGTGAGGCAAAAGAGGAGCCAGAGGAGGCTACAGATTACCATTGGCTGTCACATGCACTGCAGTACAGAAATACATCATTGCATATGCATGGCATTGCAGATGAATCTGCTTCAATATATTGAATAAAAGCGTGGCACTGCTATTAAGCCGAGTAGTTAACGCTGTAGAATGAGAAGGCACGTTAATTCGATGCTTCTGCAAAACACTTGAAAAATTCTTGCGAAGCTAAAAAGCAGATTAGTCTACGAACAACTAATTGCCAATAGTATTAGCTTTGCTGAGGTTCATGAATGTCGCTTGTTAACCCTCCTGTATGTGCAATAAGTCATGCACCAGACGAACGAGTTTTATTCCACAATTCAAACAATTACTACGCGTGCATAGCAATCGTGTAAATTGTGCGGCGAGCAGTACATTATATCGAATTGGCCCATTGATATAGAGCGCTAGTTGAATCATAAGTTTCGAACAGTTTCAAAACTCTTGGCTTTCGGGACAGTGCTGGATGTCTGTTGACCAACTGAAATGCCCAGCTGATACCCTACGTTTAGTAGCCTACGAGAGCTGAGTTAATGTGTAACAGAGAGCAGATTTAAAATTTACAATTTAGAGTAACTCTTTCATTACAGAAGAGTATGCCCAGCAGATGCCAACTCAAATGACGAGTGTATTACAAAGTCGTTCAAAAAAGTAATGTATCATATGTACAATTCAAAAAGTTGGAGAGCTACAAAGGTGAAAGTGGCACCATTATAACGAGCGAACATTACTTCTCCAGAATTTATTTTTTATGTATCACCACCATTCTCAATGCACTTTTGCCAGCGATGAAAGAGAGCCTTGATGCTTCGGTCGTAAATGTCAGCGCCTGCCGAGATCAATTTTTTACCGGCTGTAATTACGGAGTTGTCAAGAAAACGCTCCCCACGTCGTGCGTCCTTCCTAGATCCAAAAAGTGGAAGTCTGACAGCGCCAGATGGGGACTAAACGGTGGGTGAGACAGCACAGTCCAGCCGAACTTTGTCACACATTCTGTGGTCTTCAAACTTGCGTGCTCTCTGGCGTTATCGTATGGCTGATTAAAGGTTTTCCTCTTGCTGCGATTCGGTCAGCGTTTAGTCAACCTGATGGTTAGAGTTGACTGTCGTCTGTGGTTTCAAGATCGAGGCGCACTTTGTTTTCCGGGGTGGTGGCTGTGCTTAATCGTCCGAAGCGCACTTTGTCACTATCATCTTTGTCGCGACTTTGATATCAACAATCCTATCTCCAAACTGTGCATATATCCATTGCATTGGCTTCGTAAACGTTCACAAGGTGTCGGTGAATGTTGATTGGTAGTATTTTTTTCTGCATGGAGAATTTAAAGATGTATTTTTACTTTCAACGCACGTCCATGACAGAGATTACTTTCTTAGTGTCACACCTTCAATATCTGCAACAGACAGATAAAACTTTCAGGTCATAGGTGCATAAGTTCAGTCACCATAACAATGCAATTTGCAACCCCCTCGGGCGGATTAAAAAAATAAGAGGCATTGCTTTTGGAACAACCCTCATCCGTGCGTGGCTACAGTAGTGCAACAGTTTTGGGCGCATCAAAATACTGGGTGATGCAAAAAACATGCCATTGCGCACATGCAGAAATTACAGTAGAATTAAAAAATGAATTATGTCTCACTCATTCGAGGTTATATGAGTAATAATTCCTAGCATTCTCCGCGCTGGGCATAATGATGGCATGACGGCCGAGGAGGATGTACGCATATCTTGGTGTTGATTCTGATGCTGTTGTAGCAGAGAAATTGCATTGCCTGCTCGATGTATGAAAGAAGTTCAATGCCATTATTTCAAGTAAAACGAAGTGTTACCATCCTTCCAACGCTGCTGAAAATTGTGGCCGAATGCATGGTAGGCCTAAGATCTATAGCAATATTAGCGATACGCGCCATGTCATGACGTAACTTTATGCTGTTGCAATATAACCTCGCGGACGTAAGAGCTGTCCTGAGCGCCATTTCCAGAGGGGATGTTGCTGCTGGCTGCAGCTCCTGGTGACAAGGTTAGTTGGTAAAGTTAGGTAGGTCCGCAATTCTTGCCTATCTGTTTAGTGAAGTGGACCGCCGAACGCCGAATGGTGCTGACAAACCCATCCCATGGGATTTTTAGCTGCTCCCGCGTTGGGGGCCACGGAAGGGACTTTCTGTACGGGCGTTTCTCTTTCTCCGTCTCTTTTCGTTTTTTCATCTCTTTTCCTAGTGCGGCATGGCTGATCCAGCAGTCGTGCCATGAAGGGTTGAAGATGCTTTGCGCCTTATTTCCTGTAGGTAGTATCGCACTCGCACTGGGCACTTTTGAGACCATTAGAACCTTCTTGAGTTCGCCTTAAACTTGGGACGTTTCGACAGAAAAGCAGAGATTGAAATCACTGATAATTAGGCGGGAGGCGAGAGTAATGCTCGCAACGCTTGTAGCTAAACCATTATCGAATACTAACTATTATGCTGCTGTAAGCCCCATTGGGTGCAATACTAGTACAGAGATGGACGGGCTACGGATTCTTCAACGACGACAGAATATAGGAATAACAGTTGACTCAAATTTAGACTTGAGGATCTAGGACCTCTAGGCTGAAGTGTCCGAGAAAGAATTCTTTCCAGTACAAAATGCTATTGATTTGAAGCCAAATTCGAAGAGTAGCTATTATTTGAAGACGCTAGAGCCCCAATACTAAGAGAAAGACAAGATGTGAGGTTCTGCAAAAGCTAGGAAAAGTGAAAAGGCAATTATACGACCACTTCTAACAAAAACTCATAAAAAATAGAGTCTACTGGGCAGAAGAGAACATTAAAACTGAATTCTCCAATGTCATATTTACTGACGAATGCAGAGCCACTCTTGATGGTCCAGATGGATGGGTCCTACATGACCGACCTCAACAGATACGGCTTTAGCGTCAACAGAGGGTGGTGGAGGTGTGATGTTTTGGGCCGGGATAGAAGGTGACACCCTTATTGGTCCATTTGAAGTGGCAGAGGTAGTTAAACTGAATGCAAAAATGTACTGCCAGTTTCTTGAAGCCAACTTCATACCATGGCTTGATGAGCAGACTATCGCACGCAGATCCAATTTGGTATCTCGGCACGATAACGCTCCGTCTCACTGAGCACGGTACACTGTTAACTGGCTTGCGGAAGGAGGATTCAAATCAAAAAGGATTATGACCTGGCCATAGCCCCGATTTAAATCCCATTGAGAGCCTCTAGGCAATGATCAAAAGGAAAGTCTATGAAGGTGGTCGGCAGTTTTGAGCAAAGTAAGCCTGTGGAATGCAGTAAAAACAGCAGCAGATTCTATTCCACCATCTGAAATCTCATACCTGACTAAGTCTCTTGATAATCTCCTTGAAAAATCATGAAAAATGGAAGTTACCATGTTCAAAATTAACTTATGTTTACCACTACTGAACACCCTTTTCAGTGTTTATTGAATTGTTTTGGTAATAATTTCTTGGTTTTGGACGTTTAATAACAATATTCCTGTTCACTTGTATCTATTTCCTTTTAATGACGTTCTTATTAACTTGTTGCATTATCTGAGGTATCAGTGAAAAACTCGTAAATAAGCAAATTGCATGATAAACTTAGCTAATGGTTAAATATTTATTTTACAAGGGCTGTTTATACTTGCAACATAGCCATACATTTAGTTAATACTGTATTGATATTTCAAAGTTAGGCACTTATCTTGAAAAATAAAGTAAAAAATTATATTTGCATAATCGAAGGTAATAAACTGTAGTAGCTATGACAATAGAAATGGGAAACGCATGCACGAAGGTGTTCCCACACAGGATCAACGCGCATAAGAACAGCAAATCGGGAAAGAGGAGGAGGAGGATCAGAATAAAGCATGAGCAAGTAGGAGTATGAAAATGGAAGGAAGCAAAGTGGGCATGAAAGACATGTGTCCCAAAGGCCTGGCTAATGGCTAAGGTAACCTTAACGAGACCCGTGGGGTCGCCACGCTCCCTATCATAGCATGGGCGAGCCTAATTAACCTAACCCTATGGCCCATGCTATGCCCCTGAGGGGTAAACAGATGAAAATTAGCGATTTTCTATTAATGATTTAATTGAGATGCGGTCTCTCAGTCTCGTACATGTTACCATTCTAATTTGATTCTAACCTAACTCAGGCAAACACGGGCAAGCTTATCTGAGACGGCTCGTAAAGAGCCCATGGATGATAGGCATAATGTTGGTCTTGGAAATTTTGGTTAAAAGGCACCGAATCATGCCCTGTCTCGAGTTGTGTGTTGACACAAAAGTGACGATGTGGTACTTTCAGCCGTTGTTGCCTGATATTTGGACGCCCAACAACTTTTCTCGTTCAGAAGCGCCCATGCTCTCTCTCCTCCAACTTTGATCTTACAGATAGTTACATTTTTCCCTTTGATGAGAAAAAATAGATTTGCTCTCATTTCCAACCATTTCATTGGAGGCGAAATAGTCCAAAACACGTTCAACCTCTCGTCGAAGTTCTTCTACAGAGGCAATTTTATTCATCATCTACGGAGAGGTACAGAGTAGTATCATCGGCATACGTGAAACGCAATGAGATTGTTGAATCGCTCCATGAGACAAGCAAAAGAAGTCTTTCAAGTATAACTCAGCGTCATCAGCAAAAAAGATCGAGTTAGAATCGGGAAGAACACTCACGTCATTAATATCAGTATTAAAGAGAAACGGTCCAAGCACAGAACACTGCGGTACCCCAGTATCAATGCAGCTCTAACGTGACTCAAAACCATCATAACACACATATTGTCTACGGCCAGTGACGTAGCTGCAATAGTTGACGTTATGTAAAAGTGCCTAGGGTATCTCTATATGGAACGCTCCCTCTTATAGTATCAGATCTCGCAGCTTACGGAAGAAATTTCGGTTCTTGTTTGTGTGTCATATTCAAAGAAAAACGATTTATCAGGAATCAAATAGTTAACTAGTTGAAATACAGCAAGACCTGTATTTTTCCCAATCCTGAAACCGTACTGATTTGGTATGAGAATATTATGAGCTTGGACGAAAGATGTTAACTTTTAATGAATGATCTCAAATATTTTATTGTAGATCGTGTTGATATATATAGGTCTGTAATTGGAAAAAGCATTTCGGTCATCAGATTTAAATATTGGGATCACTCTGGCCAGCTTCAGCACGTTAGTCATTGCAAGAAAGTAAGTTTAAGCCTCCGTTTCTTTTTTCCTAGCGGAACGATAGCACAGAGGATAGAACAAGGGACATAGGTATAGTATGTCAATAGAAATGGGGAACCCATGCACGCAGGTGTTTCCACACAGGATCAACGCACATGGGAATAGCATGTCGGGAAAGAAGAGGAAGAACAGAATAAGCATGAGCAAGTAAGAGTATGACATCAAAAATGAAGCAAAGTAGGCACGAAAGACACGTTCCGAAAGCCTAGCTGCTGATGGCTAAGTACACGAGCCCCCTTGGGTTGCCGGGCCGCGCTATCGTCTCTCACGACGGAGACGTGTGCGTGTTTGTGTACGTAGATCGTGTGCGCGTGAGCGGCGTTCAAGTTGGTGCGCCGCGCTGGTCGCTGTATTGCAGATAAGTTGGGTTAGGTAACGCGAGAAAGGTTAGGTTGGGTTAGAAGGTTAGATAAGGGTAGGTTAGGCTAGGTTAGGTTTGCCTAGGTAGTGTTTATTTTAGTGGTGGCGCGCAGGAAAGCTTACGTGAATGCAAAATCGTCTTGAGAGACGATAGTGCTGCCGGGCCCCGTAACATAGGATGGCGAACCTAACCAACTTAGCACGGAAGGATATACACCGAACTGCACATTCGCTAAAGATTAAACACAAATAATAAATTATATGTGGCAAGACGCTCAGCATGGGCAGTGGCTGAATATCATTCATATATCTCTTAAGCTCAATAACTCTCCGTTACAGATTATGGTAGATATTAGGTATTGCATCGAATACACTCTTCTTTACCATGTGTGGTAGCGGAATATCATAGAAGCCTCGGTTATTAGGGATACTACTCACTAGGTTGCGAGCAACTAACGTAAAGTATGCACTAAAACGCTCAACTAGTTAGTCTCCACTAATGAGTTGGTAATCGACTGCAAGACCATCGATCTTAGGACAATTTCGGCCCAGCCGCTGATTAAAGTACTTTCCAAGTCTTTTCGAGTCGTTGGACACACCTAGTAGCTAATTGTTTATTGTAGTAAGTCCTTTTAGTTGCTCTTATTACACAGTACAAAGCATTGCGGTAAATGGTAGAGGCACGTTTAGTAATGACATTCCGCCGAAGCAATTTTAGGAGACGATGCTTTTTGTAATTATGGCCCTCAACTCGCAGTCATCCACGGAGTTCGTTTATCACCACCTCCACGACTAAGTTTTAGAGAGAAACAGAATGATACAGCTCATGTATCTTCCTAACCAACAAGTTCAGAGCGATACCAGGAGCGGCAGCGGCGTGACTGGGCAAGTTCAATGCTGCAACACCATTCGCAAATACTACTGCGCTTCGTCTACAACTCAAGTTACGGTAAAAGGTCTCATGATTGATTGGCGGTTCCTTGAGCTTAAAAATGGCGAAGGCCGGGAGGTCAGCTGTTAGCTCGAAATCAACAACCCGAGCCTCATGGATCCCTTCTAACTCATTGTGTGAACCCATATCTGATCTAGCAGAGAATACCTAATAACTGGATTCTCAGGTGCATATCTTGTGGGGATGGTAATTAGTAATTACGGGATGATAATTATAATAATATAATAAAACACTCGGTGTATTTATTTATTTCGTGTCCGCTTTGAAGGAAATTGGAGAAAAATACGCCAGGTTGCAGAGTTTGTAATTCAGTTACGTTTTCGTAGAGATCGATGATCAGCTTGCAGAAGATGGTGAAAATTGGATCCTTATCTCTTCATCTGGAAGCACTTCGAGATTGAAACACTTTTTGAAATCGAGATAGTAGGCCTATGTATGCAGCTTTTCGAGTTCAATTTTATAAGTTTTTTCGCTCAAGTCTCAACATATAAGTTCGGCAAACAATCAACGGGGCACTCACGAGGTGATGATTTTCACGGGCAGTAGACAATCATTTATTCTAGCTTACTGTCTTTCTCTGAGAGTGCATATTTCGCTTCAGGGGCCGAAATTTTCGCTTCAGGGGCCGAAATTTGAGCTCTTCCGTGAAGCAAAGAGTTAAGTATGGAAGACGGTATTATGGATACGGCGCACTAACATTGCACATAAGCTGACTCGAGGAGCATTCAAATTTACTGCAGTGTTTTCCTAAAAAATTCACTTTGGAAGATGCACGTTCAATTAAGAATGTGGATAAGGCACGTAAACGAAGAACGAGACTACTGCAGTTTCAAGAATGAAGACGTGCAATCAATGGAGAGATGAAGCGACTATGGGGCACAGTGACAAAAAAGAATTGAGGCAGAAGGATTACAGAAAGAAAAAACAGACAGACAGACAGACAAACAAACAAACAAACAGACAGACAAACACGACGAAAACATAACCTCCTTGGCGGAGGTAATAAGAGTTAGCGTGAGCGGGAAAATGAGACGGCAAGTCAAAGAAGAGAGAAAACATAGATTATTTTTCCATCACGATAAAAATGACTTCATCAAGACAGGAGATTTATTAGCCCATGCTGAAACCATATTGATAGCATGGTTGTCTTGTAACGCCATAAGCTTGGGGTAGTAAATCTCATGACTTGATGAAGTCACTTCTATCGTGATGGAAACATAAAATCAACCAAGACGTCCTCTATTCTCTTCAATATCGATTAGTGTGTGGATTTTTATGCATGGGTCCACAAATATAATATAAATTTACATGATTAAACAAATTCACATTGAAATCCCCACATAGGATAGGTGCACCCAGCACATGCACAGTAACACCCTAGGCCTACAGCAGTCACAAAGGGAGGGCGGTGCATAATGTCACCAAACGTGTAACACTGCAGTAGTAATATACGTATAGCATATTGGTATCTATGACAGCACTCTGAAGAAGTACTCGCAAAAGCGTGACACGAAGGCTGAGCACAACACGGCCAGCGACTCGACATATTGCTGTTTTGGCACGGCACTGTTTTACCGATCTTATGCAAGCTGCAGCGGGGCTAACTGCTCTCGCAGTGACACATGGAGACCAAATTACAGAGGATTAGGATTGCAGGGTTAGTACACTGATCAGTCTCATCAAGCAAATGAGATGCAAAAAAAATGGAGCTAGGCCAGGTGTTTTAGTATTCCCAATTTTTCCTTTCCGAACGCCATTTGTGCAGCAATTTCACAGTCCAGAAACATTTTACTAAATAGCAAGACACTGCCACTTCCACCCCGCAGTGATGCGTGAATCATGGCAACATTCAAGCACCAAAGGACTTCAGCTTCAGTGCTAGCTTTCTTCACCTTAATTTTTTTAAAGGCGGAAGGTGGACTATCCGGTGACGTTGGAGCGCTCTGCTCCACAGGAGATAATACTGTACGGCTGATGCTGAAGATGACTGGCCATGATCGTCTTGAGGTTCACGGAACAATTTATTCGATTCTGGGGCTGGTTTTGTCACTAGTAGCCGGTGTTTAGCAGAACCTTCATGATTCTTGAAAATAGACTCACCCACGTGACTTTAAGTGGTGAATGAGTATTTCCCCCAAAAAATTTTTTATTTGCCACCGGATTGGGCTGAAACTTAGCAGATAAATGTAATATCGAAAAAGAAAATGTTCTTATTCCTACACTTTTTTTGAATTTTTGCATACAAAATGAGTTGTGAAAAAATATGCAAAAATAAGGTTAGGGGAAAATGCATCTCCTCCTAGAGTTTTTGAGCTAGAGAGCTGGTTTACGGTGCAAAAGTTATGAAAAATGTTGTCCTATAAAGGAATCTACAGAAGGTTTTGATATCCAATATAGTTTTTCAAGTTAAAAATGTGTGAACACTTTTTTTGTATAAGTTATTTTTAAAAAATTCGCTTCAAAGAATCTACTAATTCGAAAATCGAAACCACGTATAGAATCCTTGATGAAGAGTTGAAATACGCTTCGCTTAATACCAAAAATCATATCTATAGCTCAAAAACTGTAGGAGGAAATGCATTTTGAAGTCGAAAAAAAAAAAAAAATCAGGGGAAGAGAGAGGCCAAATTCCCGTTGGTGAAAATGGGAAAAAGAACGAGTCTAACTCACATTCGTTTATGATTTTAGGTATATGAACAAAGTTTC